>WAAD01001459.1:136389-155029 GCA_013389945.1 Fregata magnificens
GGGGGGGTGGTGTTTGCTCACCGGGTGTTCCGCGCCGCACCGGGAAAGTTTCGGTCCCGGTGGGTCCCCCCGGGTGGCCGCTTCGGAGTGGAGCTCCTGGATTATTCATCTTCCTCACAAAACTAATTAGATTATTCCAGAAAAGTGGGGAGTCACCGAGGGGTTTTCCTTCGTGCCATTGTAATACGAGACACTTGTGGTTTAGGGGTTTGGTGTTGGTTTGGTTTTCTGGGGGTTGGTTTTTTGGTTTTTGGGGGTTTTTTTTTTTTCCCCCCCTTAAAAGAAGCAGCTGAAATTAAAGCAGTTGGTCCTTGCAGAAATTCACTATTTTGCTTTTGAAGTTTTTAATTAGGAGCAGCGGGTTTCTAGCAGCTGGGAGAACCTCAGTGGGTTTTTCTGAAATTGCGGCCGTCCCAGTGCTCTGCAGAGCTATTTAACGGGGAAAGTTAGGCTAATGAAAGAAATGATTCATTTTTACCACCGAGGAAATGGATGCATTAGGGTTTTATTGTCTAAGAGTTGCTTTGCAGTCTGCAAAAGCTACAACATGCCACAGCTTAAAAAAACAAAAGGGAAATGGAGGCAAAGTCGGGAAGGGGAGGCGGGGGCAAGGAAGGGCAAAAAACCCCACCTTAGTGAGGTGAGCACTAAGGAGCAGACTTTCTTCTGCTTATTTAAACTCCCCTTGGAATTGGAGGAGGTGAACTGCTTTCCAGAACAGGCAGTGCAGTACTCTTCAGCTCTAATACAACAATAAACCAAAACACAATTAATAAACTGCTAATATCGGATAAACATGTCTGTGGGCTTTTTATGATGGAGGAAAGCCATGCATTGAAACCACTTAAAAAAGAAAATATTTGTGTAATGGTCAGCTGAAAAAGCAAACAGTCAAGCCCAGTGGTTTTATTTAGCTGTCATTTGTAGGATGCTAACAGCATGGCAGGTGTTATGATCGTTTGGTGAGGTCAGTTGGTTTGTCTGTAGTCAGAGGAGTTGGGAAGGAGCTCAGAGCAATCTGGAGGAATGGCTGCATGACGGTCCAGGGGCTATTTAAGTCTGAGCTAGGTGGGACCTGTGTCCCAAATTCTGCAGTGGCTCCAGAGAATCTCTACAGATTTCCCAAAGAAGGATGAGGATACTGGTTTAATACTTTGTCGCAAGTTTGCTTCAGTGGCAGAATGCAATTTTTCAGTCTGCAGTAACACTCCCGCTCTCTATCAAAATGCAGACCTGAATTCAGTGGTGGCAATGCAAGTGACTCTGCACGGGTGCGTCAGGGAGGCCAGGAGAGGACTGCCCGGACAAAGAAAAGCTTTCTTAGTCCAGGACCAGGTTCTGCAGAAGTTACAAATTCCATCTGCTTGAAATTGGATAAAGCATGCTGGGAGAGGCCAAGGCTTTCAAAAGTGCTGACTCTCGGCATTTTATTGCAAATCTCCTAGCCTTTTGTATCTTTGTTGTAGACTGGATGCTGAGGCAAAAAAAAAAAAGAAGTGATTAGTATTTCAGGTTTTGCTGTTTGAAGAAAATAAGCAAAATTTGTGGTCATCTGGAAGTGCTAACACAGAGATATCCCAACACGCAAATGCCCTCAGGTAAATGAAAAGCATGCACCCCTTATAAACTATGAATACTTTTTAAAGCAGTCTTCTAAGTTTTGGAACCATCGTCATGATTTTTGGAGTGCTTGCAGTTGACGATAACACACTTACCCTCGTGACTCTGTGTTTTGGGTTTACAAAGTGCTTTAATGTGTTAGGATTTTCATGAAGATGTTCCGCCCTGACCTGGGGAAAAAACAGGCATCCTTCAGGCATCTTGAACATACAGCCTCTTGGCACTGAGGCAGCAAGAGTCACTTGAAGGTCCTGGCTTGGAGATCTTACTCCAGTCCTGTGTCTACGCTGAAGTATCGCCTTCAGGTGGTGTTGCTTCAAAGTGCTTTTGACAGTTCTTCTGCTAGCTAATTGTTCAGCTACAGCACTGTCAAAATCTAAACACTCAAGTTTGTACAACTGATTATTAATATACTTGATATCTCAGTTTATTTTGGTGAGGGCATGATTTTGTCACCGCTATTCGAATGCAGTTTTAGTGCAACTGAACAGTGCCGGTGCCTTTTCCTGGAGAGCAGCGTGCTGGTGGCATGCAGTGTGCTCAAAATTTCAGGTAGGTTGCATCCGTACCCTCCCCAGTGGCAGAGGAGCCATTGTCCTGTCATATGCCCAAACCTTATGCTGTCACCTTGGTCCTGCCTGGATCTGAAGTGTGCCTGAGGAAGAGAATGAGCTGTTGTCCCCAGGATGGCTTTGTGCTGTCTTCTTCTTGGGTATCACTCCGGTCTGATCGAAGAGCTGGCTAGGCACCAGATGGGGATGTTATTTGGATGATGACAGCCTGCTGATGGTCACCACCTTCCTTGAGGTTCCCCTTTGTCCCCAGCCTGCTGTGCCCAGCTAGGGACAGGGAAATTTCTCTTGAGGAGGAAAGGTGAAGGCAGGGGGTGGGTGGCTGCTCTTCTGCTCACTCTTGGGGGCATCCTGGAAAATAACAAAAAAAGCCCAAGGCTCTGTGAATTGTGCAGATGATTCACATCCCTCCCTTAGTGGATTTGCATGTATTCCATGGTTTAACAGGAGATCATGCCTAGGTTTCTGTGTGTGAAAGCTGAAGACTGGTCACAAATCATCTTGCGATCTAATGTCAGAGATCTGTAGTGTTCAAGAGCTGTTATTACAAAGAACTGCAGTATCTTCTAGAGACTTTTCCTTCATCTTCTATATTTGCGTGCACTAACCTACTTCAGACTTGGGAGCATGCATATGATGATTCTTTCGTTAATTTTAAGTCAGGCACTTTTATAATTTTATTTATCCTTAAAAAAAAGCTGTTAGAGAAGGAAGATACCTTCTTTATTTCTCTGTAAGTCATCTGATTTAAGCATAAGCATGTCTTTTGGTCTGGTATTTGCGTCCATGTATATTGCAAAAAAACCCCCATAACCTGCATAATAAGTCACAGGAATTGGAGAAAGATATGATGTTCCCCCCCTGTCCTCACCGCCTGTTCCTTTGATGAAAAGGGCTCTTCCTGGTCCCAGTCATCCTGTACCTTGGGATGCATGGCTTGATCCCTCAATTCCTGCATTTGAAATGTACAGAGTACATATGAGGTCTCTGGCTTCTGTGGGGAGCAAGAGGGGCTGTGTCTCTCTTCCAGTAAATTTCCCCAAAGTTACTCCATAATTTCCCACGGCATGGTGCTTGGTGTAGAACAGAGGCTCCAGCCTTTGACCTGGGGCTGCAGATGGTGCTCCCATGTTTGTGATCCCTTGGCTTCATGTTTCAATGTGTGTGTGTTCATTTGGTCTGATCCAGCTTTTCCATCTATACAAACAGTGGGGAAACCCTATTCCCTTTCCTGATCTTTGCCATAACTTCTCATTCTTCTCTTACTTTTTGCTGGTAGTACAATCATGTTTAGTGTCTCCAGTCTTAAGAGTATTGTATGGGTTTTGGTTTTTTGTTTTTTGTTTTTTTTTTTTCTTTCTTTTTTGACTCTTTCCAACTGCCACCCCATCTGCCTTTCATCTCAGTACTGAAAGCTTTTTTTACTTTCACACTACAAAGTTGCTTTCCTTCAAGTCTGTCCTAACACCTTTTCTGTGCCTTCCACTGAATTAAAACTGCTCCAGCCAAAGTTTCTCATCTCTAATCTTCATTGGCTTCACCAAGTCCACCTCCAAGTCAAGCAGTTTCTGCCTTTGTAATGTCTTTTTGCTGGAGCTCTTTTCACCATCCACAAAGTTTTATGTCTTTTCCTGACTCTCGGCATCGCAGATCTGCATTTCTGTAATGCTGTTTTCTCAAGCCTGGACAAGAACAGTGTAACTGTACTGGAAACTTGTTCTCCTAGCTCTTCATGCAGGCCATCGCCTTCCCTTTTTCATCATGCTTGGAGAGCTTCTCTTAACATGTAAAGCTTATTTCTACCCTTCTGGCATCTCTCATTCAGATCTGGAGGGTTTGATTCCCACCACAGCAGGCCGTGAATGCCAGTCTTCAGCAGGCACTTGCTAGATTTTTAAACATCTGTACATTGTCCCATGCTGCTTCGATCTCCCCTTCTCCTCTCCTTCAGACCTGCTCGAAACCCTAGAGTTGTGTAAGCTCCTAGAAGCAGAGGGTGGTGTCTGGTGTCTATGCAACAGTGGGGCCGTCGGCTGTGTTCCTGGGCACACAGTGTGGTACTGGGTGACCACTTCTCTGGTGCAGCTGCGTGATCAGATGTGTCTGCCAGGGAGCTGGAAAGTCCTTACAGCAGTATGTGTCCTTAGCAGTGCTTGGCACCTGGGAAGAAATGCTGAACCTGTCCTTAACATTAGCACAGTTGCTGAAGAGAATAAGCTTTGTGTTGTCCTACTTCCATAGAACAGCTCAAGCAAGGTTTTGTGGTTTAATTTGGCAAGTTAAGCCTCAGGTCAGCAATGACCTTAAGCATCTGCTTAAGTGTGAGCTTGCACTAAGCCACTGGGCTTTGACAATGTGTTTAAAGTTAAGTCCATGCTTAATTGCTTTGCTTAATAAGACTGGGATTACAGGCACGCTGAGCCAGCATCAGTGGCTTGGCAATTCGGCTCTCCGAGCAGAGTAAAAGGCTGTGGAGGGGAAATCTAACTCTGGAACATTGGAGGGAGTTTTCTTCTGGTTGTTACAGCAGCTGTGCCAGCAGCTCTGCTGCAGTACGAATCACATGGCAAACCGAGATGATCTCCGCGCTTGCTGAACACCATGCCCTCCTGGTGGCTTGTCACTTCCAGCAAGAGGAACAAAGTCTCAGTCTGTTTACTGGAGGCACCCAGCTGCTTCTCCAGCAGTTTGCAAAGCCCTTGGTTTCTCTGTGCAGAGCATGCACAACGGGAGAGGCTGGGAAAGGAGCAGTCAAGGAAAGGTGCTTTGAAATTTTTGGTGGATGAGGCTGATTTCACCGAGCTGCGTTTGAGGGGGTCTGGGAAGGGAGGCAGCGGTGTCTGAATCAGCCTCTGCATGACCTGAAGAAGTCTCAGGGCTGCTTCAGCTTGTACCAGTTGCGGCAGCTGCTCCTGTGCCACCTGATAGTGTTTGGGTTGCAAGGACTCCAGATGCAGGCCTGGGCTAGAATGAGCTTTATTTCAAAGCCCTTCCTTTCCCTGCTGGACAGGGATTTTCCATAGGAGAGTTATTCCCAGCCCTTCTTTTAGGGAGGGTGTGCTGCAGTGGGGGCTGGATTGCAAACTGTAGATTTAACAATATTTTTCCCCACCAGCTCTGGGGGCACAGGTGGATGTCACTGCATGGGGTGCAGTCCTGTTGTAGTTGCTTCCTCCTCGCAGGCTTGTCTCTCTGTTCAGGCAAAAAAAAAAAAAAATTAAATAAACATATGACTGTATATCAGCACCGGTAGCAGTAACTTATGAAGTAATTTCTTTCAGTAAAACAGATTTTATAAATACTCCTTTGCCCACTAATTTTGGCAAGACCAGGTATGTATTCTTTAATGGAGTAGGGCCAGGCTTTGTGTGGATTTCTGTTTGTGCTGGAAGCGACAGTGTGGCAGCCTTGCACTTGTAGCTGGAGTGTGGGACCTCCCCTTCATTTGGGGACTCAAAATGTTTTGGAGGATGAGGGGTCTCATTAGCTGGCAGGAGAGGGAACTGGATCAGTCCTTGATCTTGTCAGGGACTGATTCGGTCTCTTTGGGTCAAATTCCTGGGGAGCTGAGCCATGAAACTGCGGTACCCGAGTATGCCATGGCATACGGGTGTGGTTCTGAACAACTGAGGGCAGCAGGGATCAATTTAAATCAGAAAAGATGCCATGGGTACCAGGGCGATGGGGAGCATACCCTTGCAAGAAGGGACTGACAGAGCTTGGCTTGTGTAGGCTAGCCAAGATGGGAACACGACTGCTGCTCCAAATACATCTTGGGAGAATGAACAGGGAAATGTAGGAAAGAAGAATTATTTAAACTG
This sequence comes from Fregata magnificens, assembly GCA_013389945.1. NCBI lineage: Eukaryota > Metazoa > Chordata > Aves > Suliformes > Fregatidae > Fregata > Fregata magnificens. The sequence goes on from WAAD01001459.1 coordinate 142,403, forward strand.
AAATGGCATGTTGGCACACAGACAAATGGGCATGAACAGGCCATGAATAAATTAAGGCTGGAAATTAGCAGAAGGCTGAAATTAATGGCCAAAAAGTCTCTCCCAGTCTTATGTATCTAAATAAGAATTATTTCCCGAGCTTTAAAGATGCCTCATAAAGAAGTTTGCCAAGATTTTGAGAAAAATTACTCCTATTTGGCAGGCAAAATTGAGACAGTAAGGTGGGGGGGAAGGGATGTTAGTTTGCCAGAGATTGTGCAGAACAAGCCATAATGTTTGATGGAGCAATCTCTTCCTCCACTGGTGACTGCACAGCAGGTCTTGTGCTGAACCTGGCCTGGTGCTAAGGTTAGCAGAGGTGCTTTCAATAACTTGGTAGCTTTCTGCACGTGCTCTCTGCCTTCCTTTCAGTTCCTCTGCCTTCTTGTGCTCATTTGCTCCAGCCCTTCTCGCAGAACGGCTTCCTCGCTGCCTGACCCTCCAGGCGATGGCTGGGCCGTGCCTCGTGCTTCCACGTGGCACGGCTCTCCAGCAGACTGCTGCTTCGCCTCACTCGTGCCGATTCACCTGAGGTGGCTTTAAGCTCACTCAGCTTGCTGTTATCATGGCAGCATGGAGCCGCATGCTGCCTTCTTTTCTTGTTTTTCCTAAAAGAGTTGCTGCTGCATATAGCTCATTAAAAAATGGCCTGGGTATGCCATGAGCTCCTGGCATTCTTTGGAGTGCACAGAAGTCATATCCCTTATTTTTACTGTCCTTCCGGCACTCTTTCTCTTACGCTGTCTTCCCCATCCCCTCAGGCAGGCAGATGCACCTCTGGTCTTGGTTAAATATGGTAAAATAATATTCCAAAGTGCCAAATGGTTCTGAGCAAACTTTCCCACACTTGCACTCCTTTTTTTTTTTTTTTATAAGCGGTTTTAAAAGTTTGCAATTATTTCTTCTGCACACTTGGAAATTGATGGGCTTTTGCTCAGCTACCTGCATGGGAATTCACCCATGAAAGTGAATTTGCGGCTTACTGTTTGTTGAACAACTGGTGGCAGGAATTTTTTTTACACAAACCTGCTGCTGGATGATCACAATAATGAATAATGAAAATGCCTGCAAAAAAGTCAGTGTCTCTTTGTGGCACATGTGCAAACAGGGTGGGGGGAAAAAAAGTGAAGTGCTTAACTGACTGGTTAAATTATTCACCAAGTGGACACCAGCTCTACTTAGTGAGACTGAAAATCTTTTTTTTTTTCTTGCAGTAAGGTGAAGTGGGACTCCCTGGTGGCCTACAGTTTGGGCTGGCCCTCTGCAGAATGGCAGATTTTGCTGCACAAAGATGGAGTCTGTAATGTTATGCCTAGCTAATACCCAGGGTATGGCTTACACAGCAATGGCAGAGCTCTAAGTGAGAGCATCCCAAGCACTTTGAGTGGCAACAGTGAATTTATTCAAAGGCATGCAGTATGTGTTCAAGTCACAGGCTTTTAGTGTATCTGCCACACAAAGAAGACCTTTCTGTTATTAATTTAAAAACATATTGATTCTTCCTAGACTTCCCTTGCAAATACTCTTGATAAAATGTACTTGCCCTTTCCTGCACCCAGCTGGGCTGGATCAGGGGTAGCAGAGTGAGGGAGTGAGAAGGGTGTCTCTGCTGTCCTTTTGTAGAGGCAAGGAAGGAGGAGCTGACTTGCTCCTGTTCTGGTTTCCTTATGAGCTAAGGCATGGGAGCAGGATTTGGGTCTAGGGTGGAAGATGATGTTTCCTGCTGTTTCTGGCAATCTTAAAGCTGTTCCTCGTCTCAAAGCTGTCCAGTCTATTTTGTCTGATGCAAGAAGAGCTCCCATGCCTATTTTGATTCTCATTCGAGTTTCCAATTACATTTGGGGGGAGGGAGGGGGAAGGAAGGAAGGGAGAGGCAAGCACCAGCATGGCAGGTGATGGGCCAATATGACCACCAAAACAGTTCCACCAAATCCACTACTAGACTGGTCATAGACCTGGTAGTGATTTCTCCATCCAGACTGAGAAAGAAATTGTAGCTTGAGGCCAACCTGGCGACTCTTTGAGTTCTGTTCCTTCCTGTTTCGGGCATTTTCTGCTTGCGTTATGACTGAGAAGTGCCTGTTTATGGCACTGAAGCAGTATTGCTTGAGCAATTGCCTGCTGAAGCAATATACAGTACAGCTATCTCTCTTCCTGCAGAGGCTTAGTCTTCTGGGGGATGTTTTTGATGAGGGCTAACGCACACCTTTATTATTAATGGGGTAGTTGGAGATGCTGTGCACTTTGCTAAAAAATAGTTTCCTATTGGGGACTGATTTTTTCATATGATTCATAGGAACACAACTGTGCAGGTCCATTCCAGCTAATGGCCATCATATACCTGAATGTCTAAGGGTGATACTGAAATCACATGCTGCTGTACCTGTGTAAGATAAGCATGAAACAGGGCTGGAACACATGTTCTTTGTCAAAGTGCTCTGAGACAGAAAAGTGATTGCATTAGTTCCTGTGGTGTGATTTATATTGGGCATCTTGAAGTAACTAAGATGGAATAGTTGTTATAGTGTAGTTGACAGTGCAGTTGTTATGGCCCTTTTCTTTTATATGTCTAAATCCTGGGACTTTTTAATCCTTTCTTAGACAAAGCTTGCCATGTGGAGTTTGCAGCCTTGGAATTGTGTGGGTGCAGATTGGGGTTTTTCTCTGCAGTGCCAGAAATAACCTGTTGTGTGATGCGTTACAGGGACTAGAATTTGTAGCAGCTTGTGTGCAAGTGGGATGCTTTGCAGTGCTCCACCAGAGGAAATTCTTCAATGCTGACAGCATGGATGGTAGGAAGGTGAACTCTTCTTGGTGTTTCTGTACCACGGTTTGGACTCCTACCTGAGGAGGATTGGTTCATGTGAGAAAGCACTGACTTAAATCTCAGTACTCAGTGAGGCTGCTAACACAAAGAGCAGGTGGAAAATGATTGAACTTAGCATCTACCGGGAAGATGGAAAAGAAGAACACATCTGATGAAGTTTTGTAATTTTCTATCAATTCTCGCTTCTTTCCAGGGTGGGATGGAATGGAAAAAAAGTGAGGAATTAGGTAAGAAGAAAACTTGAAACATTTTGAGAACATTTCTGAGAAAAAAATTTAGGCTGGTGAAATGTCCAGAATATTACTAAAGAAGTGCCGCTTTTCACATGCATTGAAAAAAAGAACCTTGGAGGAAGGAACAAGAGGCATTTTTCAGCTGAAAAACATAGTTGAGCTGTTGTTGGTATTCCGAGCCATATGTGTCTTGTCGAGGTGATTCATCTAGTACAAGGCTTGCCTTCTGTCACTCTTCTTGGGGGACTCTTTGGCAATGGGCATGGATTTATCTGTGGTTTTGTGCCACAAAGCTTGATGCTTGCAGGGAACATTGGACTGACTTCAGTATGCAGTTAAGTGCACAACTGTCATCTGACCTAGTGTCTTCACAGAGATGTGGGTCCAGGAATATGCCTTCTGAAGGCCATCTGCTCTCAGTTGCAGACCTCACTGGCGGTTCAGAGGGTCGACTTAAATGGCTGAGGATGTACTTCACCTGTAGATGCACTGCGGCAGGCGAAAGCACTGAAGAGGCTGCTTAGCTGGATTTTCCAATGCATCCTATTTGTTTCCACACATTCAGTGCTGAAAAGGAGGTTAATTAGATCAAATTAGGGCAACTCTATTTCTAGCTAAGGTCTGAGCACTGTCTTTGTGCACATCTGCTTTGAAGTGAATTCAGAGCAACTGTTTTGAGCATCCTTGTGAAGACAGGCATCCTCAGCTATGGGTGTAGAGAAGTCAGCTAGAAGAAAAGATGTCTGTATGTGGGCAGACTCTAGAGAACTTGCTTAAACTGAGGTATTCACACTGCACAGATGCAGCAGTGGCTCTTCTGAGAGCCAAAGTTTCTAAGGCAGATGCCTGGAAATACCACTCTGGTGAGTGTGTACGTGTGATCTAGCTGCAGTGCTCTCAAATCTTGTAGGCATAACTTTCAGAGGCACTTCTTTGAAAATGTGCCTCTAATTATTATTGGTGTAAAAGATTTATATAGTGTAGTGAAGTTTCATAGCACTTTGTGGAGATAAGACATTTGTTATAGCTTACTGCTTTAAGGAGGCAGACGAAATGGGAGGTACAGCTCTCAGATTTACCCTTAGTAGGGGAACGGAGGGTAGAAGAAATCTGTCTCTATCACTGTGCACATTATTAACAGACGTTGGTTTTGGTCTCTTATTTTAGCTGGGATCTCAGATTTGCCATACGAATAATACTAAGGGACAGACCTCAGTTGTCTAGGTTCAGATTTACTTTAGTTCCAAAGCTGTTCCCAGATGTGGGATGTTCACAGCTGAGGATGTTTTTGGTTTAGTTGTAGACAAAAGTTAAGCCCCCTTTTTAGGATTTTCTGATGAGCACAGCTCTGGAGAACAGCATCAACGTTCTGATAATTTTCTCTGCTCCCCCCACCCCCTCATGGTGAAGTGGTCCTGATGATCTGTTACCTGGCAAAAGATTGCCTTAGATCAGGAGAATCCTGTGGTGGTTTAATGACTGTTGTCCTTCATATCCTCCCTGTGGGATATGTCCTTTATGCACGTGAAGAGAAGATTCATAGGTCTTCATTTGAGGGTTACGATCATTATGTCCTGTCACATTCAGGTGTTCAGAAGCAGGTCTCTCTGGAAGCCAGCTGGAATAACACAGTGCAGTTTGAGTGTGTAGATATGGAGTCTTCTGCTGCATTTATGCTTTTGCTGTGTATTTCAGTGCCTTAAGCCATTCTCCTTGGTCTTGACTTTCCCTTTTCATCCTATCAGTCTCCCTTCTCTCCCTGTGTCTGTGGCATCGGACAGGGCTTGTTGAAGGGAAGATCTGCAAGGAAATATATTTGGTGCCTTTGATGTGCAGAGCCTTTTTTTATAAGCTATGAAAAAAAATTGTGTCTGTATATTCCTAAACTGAAGAATACATGATTGCTGTTCCCAGCCTCCCTCTGAGAGCAGGCTTTGACATTCATTCATACTCTATAATTGATGGTATTTTTGTAGCAGTCTGTTAAGGTCTGGAAGAGAGTAAAAGGGATGATTTAGAAAGGAAAGAATAGCCCTGTGCCTTGTGGTAGGTCTGTGAGTGAGCAGGTTCCCGTTCTTTGGAGTTGCTACTGGGTCTCTCTTTTATCATGGAATCATTTTTTAAAGATGATGTTGTTTTGCCTAATGTAAGCACTTGCTCCTTGTCAAACACATCCTCGTATGCCCTGTTAGGACTTTGCACCTCATTCCTGGGTGTTTTAAAAGCAGATTACAGAACGTCTTGTAACTCGTCATCCGTTGATTTTTTTTTTTTTTAACCTGGTTTATTAAGGAAACAAGGCTTATGTGAACGTCATATCTCTGTCCCTACTCCCTCCCCCTGTAACTTTTGAATCTATTGGCCAAATCCAAGCAAACATACCAGGAGTCAGAGAGCCTGAAAGACATGGAGCCCTGAGGGACCTTATAAAAATAGGTGGCCAGCAAGAGAAAGGGGGCCTTCTTGGTTCTCCCACAGTGGGAAAACTGTGGAATTAGCTCACTCCTGAAGATGAGGTGTACTGCCTACAATTTTTGGGGTCTTATCAAAGGTGCATCTAGTTAGCATCCAGCTTTGGGCAGTGGTCAACAAGAGATGTGCAGAGAAGAGTATAATGCAGGTTCCTGGTGCGCTTGCACCCTTCATTGATCTGTGCCTTGGGAAGTTCTTGGTGTATGTCTATTTTAGTAGCTTTTGATGGATATTTCTTCCATGAATTTGTCTAATTCCTTTTTAGACACTGGAGAATCTGGCCAGAAGACACAATTCTGTAGGAAAGTGACTTTGTCCATTTTGCTGTTGTAGAATTGCTTGTCTCTGTTGCTGCTGGTTCTTTTGGATATGGCTCTTTAGCTGATGAGCGAGGGTAACTCCCATGAAGTCTTGGAGTCAGGTCCCTCCCACCCCCCAATATATGTGGAGACAGAGGAGGGGAAAGAAAACAAAACAGTGGCCTGTTTGGTGTGAATAAGCATCCTGTGAAGCTAACACATCTTTTATTTCATAATTCCTTCCGGCACATAGATAAGATACTAGCGTGGGAGGAGAGATGTTGGCTTCATACTGTTTGGCTACTTCTTCAGGCTGTACTGGGATGCTAGGAGTCTCACAGGGTACACCTGCCTTTGTTTGGGACTTTGCGATGATGCAGTAAAAAAACATAAAATATTTCTACAGGACAGTTTCAGGTTTTGTTCTGAAATTCAATGAATAAAAGATTAATTTCCAGAACCACAGCTATTGGTAAAGGTCTGTAGAGCATTGCAGATGATGGTTGTGAACCCTTTGCAGTTTTAAAAAATGGAGAGAATGTAGTTGTTTTATTAAGGCTACAGAAAATGTTATAAAATATTCATGATGATCATCTCCTCTTATTTGAAATAATAAATCCAAGGTTAATTCTGTACTTGCAGAAAACTGGTGGCTGACTGGCCCTCTATTTCTTTGGCATAATGTAGAGATAATACTTAATATTTTATCTACTTTGCAAGGAAGTTATTAGGCTCACAAATATGTCATGGCGCCCAGAGAAGGAAAAGTAAGCTTCCCCCTCTTTCTCCTGCAGATTAGTGAGATAGAGGCTTCTGCAGTCATTTCGGACATTTTGGCTCCTTAAGAGCCCAGGGAAAGAAAACATTGCTGTGCAGGAGGACTCATATAAAACATGAAAGTCTGTTAGCATATTTAATACTCAGTGTAACTCTTACCTTTTAAAAAGGGCAATAAAGAAATGGCACCGGTTCTGTTTGTTTATTTTAAAGGCTAAGTTCCTGTAAATTATTTTTGTCAGCTGTGCCATCCCATTGCATTGCCAGTTATGACATTTCTGACCTGTGTTGAAAATTAGAATTTGACATTGGTGGTGACCACACTGAACAAGGAAAAATGCCCCAGGGTTTTATAAATAGGATTTAAAGCAGCCTTCCTATGGTTACATTTTATTATTCTGCTGTGTGTGGTTTTGTTATTTATTTTTTTCCCCAAAGAAATGAACACTAGTTTTTAATATTGCCATGTAGCGACAACATGAAGCCTTTTTAGTCACTGCTGCTGTGCGAAGTATTGTAAAGTCTGACATCCCTTTGAAGAACTGTTCTTAGCCACTGCTGCTATTTTTATTTTTGAGTTGTTCTCTGCTAGAATATTTTTTTTTTTTATTTTGTCCTCACGTGCCCTCAATTTTCTAAACACTTTCAGATCAGCTTACAACAAATCAATCGAGGTCTTTCTTCCTCCTGTTTTTTTTCCCTCACTCTTACTAACTTTTACTGGACTGTGCCTTCGAAAATCTAGTTGAAGGATAGTTTTTTTTTTTTTTTCCCCTTGAACTCAAAACGCAGTCTTCAGAGAAATATCTGCCAGAAGCACTGACCTACAAAATCTATTAGGCTCTCCCCATTGGTGTGAAACTCATTTATGTAACACTGCCGGATTGGAGGACTCTGCTCTGCTTTGGAGGTAAAATACAAAGTTCAGTCTTGCTTTCATAAGCATAAGTGCAAAGAAGTGGCTGATAATAAGATAATGTCTGCAAACCTACAATATGAAGTTCTCTCCTGTTTTTACCTTACAGGTTTGCAGACATTCCTTAAGGGCAGAGGACATTTGATCAGGTTTGACATACAAGTGCTGGCAGCCAGGTACTCTGGGCTGGCTCTTGACCTCCGGGAGCATGATGGGAAAAACCAGGCTGAGAGCCCTCTGAGAAGAGAGATGCTCAGAGTTGTCAGTGAAACTAATTTAGTTATCCCGTTTCTGTGGTGTTTAAACATAAACTGCGTAACAAGGGCAGTCGGGGGCTACGTGCACAGAGCTGGGTTGAGGACTTGCAGTGCTGTTTCACTGTGCTGCTCGCGGTCCTTGCAGTGCTATGAGAGGGCTGGGTTGGAGCTACCCAGTGATCCTCTGGTGATGGGAACTGGGAAGTGACTGTTGCAGCTGGACAGCAGGTTGGAGCTGACTTTCTCTGCTTTGACAAAGGCCGCAGAGAAACCCAGGTAGCTTGAGAAAAAGAGTAGTCCCAAGGCATTTTTAATCAGTTCAGCTTCCTTCATTTTTCCTCTGCTAAGATCAGGTACTGGAGTAGAGTTTTCGGTGGAGTCCTAGGGGTCCTGTGATTGATGGAGAGGTACAGCACTGGCAATTAATGAGTTTGCTTTGTTGGCAGAGCCAAAGGCTCTAGAGTGACTGGCTTTAGCATCTTGCCGTGTATGTTTAGTCTTTGGGTAGAGCTGAGTTTGCTCTGCTCATGCTGTGACCCATGTGGATGTCAGGCAACTCCCAGTTAGAAACCATGGTGCCATGGCAGCTCTGCGCTGTGCTAGCCCTAATAAGCCCTGTTGTGTGTGGTGGGCTCTGAACGGGGCCACAACTTCCTGATGTCTACCTCTGAAAGACTGTGGGGACATACTCACAATTTCAGTACTGCTCTGAGAGAATAGGCTTACAGAAGGAAGAGGTTGAGGAGCAGGTGTGTCAGCATTTATGAGCTTTTTCATTGAATTTTGTAAACGCATCCTTGTTACTAGCCGCAAGGAAAAAGTTGTAGGTTAACTGTGATCATATGTAACTTGTCAGTTGTAGTGTGGCAGAGAGGGGTGTCGAGAACAGGGGAAGTCATTTGCAGGGCATGTCTGAGAGAGAAATGTTTCTTTCCTCCATTTCTAGACAGAGTAATAATTTAATGTAAGGACAGTCAGGATGATTAGTCTTATTATAACGACAGAAATATAAACAGGTGATTGGAAGCACATCACTAGATGACTATAGATTTTATAAATTATTTGGTGATCTTTTGATTTTGATTGTTACAGACATAACTAGCAACTTATTCACACTCTATGTATTCTTTATAAATGTGCCCTTAATCTGAAGCGTGGCAGAGTGTCAGAAGCTTAGCTCTTTGCCCTCTGAAAGGTCTTCCAGTGGTGGAGATGCAAAGGCATCTGTGTCTGCTCCATCAGAGCATACAAGTGCAAGAAGCAGGGGAAATAAAATGTTCTGTGTTTGGAGTGGATCAGACGAGAAGGGCAACCAGCTCATAAATTTGAACTTGCACTTGCCAGGCACTGACGTGTGAGATGAGCAGAGAAGGAAGTTCTGAGTTTCCCTCTTGAGCAATTTTTGGGGATTTTGGCCACAGTGACAGTTTGCTCAAACCTTATGCCCTGTTGGATGAGTGAAGTTAAAGCATAGCAGTGCCTATAGTCTTCACTACATAAGGTTATGAAGTGGCTAATATTATATCCAGCTGCTTTTCAACGCTTGGTCTGAGTGAGCAAGGAGCTGCCTAGAGCTGGATTAATTCGGAATGCAGCCTTTGGTGCAAATCTGAACCAAGGCTGACCTTTGCGTCTCTGGGTTGGTGAAAGGATGCCTTAATCCTTCTGCCACAGCACCTATTCGTACAGCTATGCATGCCCCCATTGATTTTTGGGGAAAAGGTTTCTAAATTCCCTTTGACTTCTTTGAAAGTCATCATCTTTATCTTTTTGAAGAGAGATCTGAAAGCTGTGAATCCCTTCAGTGCCATCCCCCAGGGAGCATTGGCATTTCTGAAGTGGGCTGGGGGATGTGTCCCAGACACGTTAATAAAGCTCCACATCATGAACTATCAGGAGGAGCTAACGGAACATATTATGCCTGCTCTTTCTCTGACCTCCCATAATTGCCTCTGATTATTCTATTACAGCAGAACATTTTAAACTAATTGTGGAGATCGGATGCAAGTGTAAAACCACAAAGGTAGTCCTAAAACTTTACAAAATCATGGACAGGCATCCAAATTGTGAGTCAGTCTGCTATGATCTTCTTTCTGAAGTGGGATGTTACCCAGGCTGAATGATTATTTGTTCCTCAAATGAAGTTATATGGCGAAGACTGGCAGAACCTGACATGGTCTTTGATATTTTTGCCATTGACCCAGATTCCAGAGTCAGGGGAAGTTTTGTCTGATTACAGTGTTTGGGGTTTGGTCACTTTTAAATAATTTTTTTGGTGAGCTCTGAGGGTTGAGCAGTGGTCGTCTAATAAGAGGATCACGGAACTGTCAGAGGTATGGAGAAATAACTAGTGTCTTAATGAGCAGGGTCACCTATATCATTCTTAATGGGTACATGTTTAATCCATTTTTAAAACATCCGTGGTGGAGATTGCCCATTCTTCCAGGCAGTCTGTTCCAGTGCTTCATTTACTAGTGTTTCCTCATGGCTAAATCTTTCTTGGTGTAGTTCAGACACGACACTTGTCCTAGTCACCTTGTGACCGGTCTCTTCCTCTGCAGCAATATCCTATAGATCTCGGGACCTTTTTTCTTGTTTTCTTTCATCTTTACTAAACAAACCAAATTCTTCCACTCATTCTGTGTAGTAATACTTTCTAGAAATTTGCCTATCTTCTTTTTCTTCTGGACTCTATAGAGTGAGCCTACACCTTTCTTAAAATCCGGTTCCTCAAACTGGACACAGGTCTTCAGCTGAGGTCTCACCAGCGCAGCCTTGCAGAGAATTACTTCACATCCTTAGTGTACAATGGATTATCCATCTCACTTCTGTGTCTGAATTTTTGGCAACAGTATAACAAGTGATGCATCTTCAGCTTGGGGTTTCCTCTGAACTCTTCTAGAAAACTGTGGCTATTCCCTGAACTGTGTCTGTACAGCTGATTCCCCACTTAGGTGGGAGTAACCTTTCACTTTTGCAAATAATTCTTTTTTCCAGGTGATTTCTCCAGGTTGTTAAAATCATTCCAGTTCTTCCTCCAATGTACTTGCAGCCTTCCTGTTCAATATAATTTTAGACATAATGATTGAGCTCCCTATTAGGAAAATAACAAATGTTAAAAGGACCCTGACTTAGCATCCTCCTGTTTGACAGTGAGCCACTGATAGCTACCCCAGGTTTGGCTCATGAGCACTTTTCCAATCAGTGAAATCGTTTCCCTGTCTTGTCTTGCTGGGCAGTGTCAGCATCCATACTGGCATCAAGATCTGTAATGTCTCCTGTCCTTTGCTATTCACAAACCCGTTACTCTGTCATAGAACGAAACTACATTAATCTGGTGGGATTTACTCTTGACGAACCTCTGACTGTCATTCTTCTGGTTTTTTAATGTGTATCCTGTTTATTTGGTCTGGTATTTTTATGGGAATGGAGGACAGGCTGCCTATTATATCCAGCTGCTCATTTTTTTTTTTATTCAAGTTTGTGCTTTTCTACTCTTTCAGAATTTCTTTTGCCTACCTAACATTGTCAAAGGTCCCTGTAACATTTTAAACCAAGTTCCCAGAACTGAGACGAGTGCTTTTTTCCTGGATATACCAGACCAAATTGTTGATATGAAATGCATCCTGCTAGATACAGAAGTTCCCGACAGACCTTGGTTCGGTGCCACCTTGTTTCTCTTCAGAATTTACTGTTCCACAGAACAGTGACTGCTGAGGCATGTTTAAGATACAGTATTTCATTACTCTATTAAGAACTTAAAATTTACATGTTAAGATGAATTTCTGATTTTCCTCTATGAGATGATCAGGGCCGGAGCTGGGCAGATAATGAGGCAAAATTGTTGGCAAAGTTATCAGCGACTTTGAAATTAACTTTGTAACTTATCTTGTGATCTTTCTCTCCAGTATTTTGCCAGCATTTGCAAGTGAAGTCATCTCAGCATATTGTTCACAGATGGTGACATTGTTAGATGTGGTATACGACAAGCAAAGGTTCAGGTACCATTTGGAGTTAGATTTAAGTGCTTTGTAGACACCACCCTGACCTTTGCACAGGTTGAAAAATTCACCTGCATAACAAATTATAGGAGGCTGAATGAATAGTGAAACAGAAACTGTTTAAATACCAGAAGAAAGGTGTTTAATGGTTCCAATAAACTAATACATTGTAGGAGTGTTTAGGAGATTGTTTGATATTCTCCAATCCAGGCCATCTAGCCTACTGCCTTTTGACCTGCGGCCTTGGGAAGTCAAGAATATCCATTAAGCTAGCAGATGGGTCCACCAGCCAAACATCTCCCACTTCATCACTGCATGAAAAGGCTCTTGAGTTGGGCCAAGAGTTGCAGCTGTATCCATGGGAGGCCTGAAGGATAAAGGTGCTGGAATTCAAAACTAACATCTAGCCCATGGCTCAAAAATCTGAATATCTTTAAGTAGGCTCTAAAGGACATTTGCTGAACAGGGAGCAGTGACTGGGGTAAGGTTAGAGCAGGCTGCTGGCAGATCTATCATAGCATATATTAGTTCTCACCTTGGGTAGGAGAATTTCCTTTCCAGCCCCAGCCCACGAGAAGTGGTCTCTCGGAGGAAGTGTTTCCCTGTAGCCACCCAGGGGAAAGGGCCCAACAAGCTGAACTTTGCATCACTTGCCACGTACCAAGCCTCAGCTGGATAGGTCATGACCATATTGGTTTCTGAAAATTCCTGAAAATCATTTTTTGAGCTCATAAACATCAGTGTGTCTCTTGTTAGTGTGACTCTCACTAATATTTTAAAGATTTCCCCCCCCCCCCCCGTGGTTT
>WAAD01001459.1:156599-178507 GCA_013389945.1 Fregata magnificens
AAAAACGGCATTACACCAGTGTATACCTTGTGTGAGTGAGATCAAAATTAGATCACTGAATATTTAGGTGCTCTGTCTGTGTTGGACAATTCTTATGTCTTGATGCTTTTCAGAAGACTGCTAGAGTTTATTTATAGCACAGATTTTAAGCAACTGACATAAGCTCCTGTGGACAGTTGGGGTAGTTTTTAAATACAGAATACACAGAGTTTGCTCAAGTTGAAAATGCTTTTTTTAGTACTCCCTTTTTAAGCTGTCACCTTCCCCTCCAAGATGTGAAATGTGGCCATTTGTGAGCTTGGGTTTAGTCTGAAGTAACTGCTTACGAGTAACTCCGTTACAGCGTAGGAATTTATTTCAGGTTTACACTGATGTAACCAGGATCACAGTCCTGCCCAGCCCCTTGGGTACCCAAATACTACAGAAACAGAGATCAGTTTTAGAGTGCTTTGTGGTAACTTGGAATTGAAATTGCCTTTCAGCAAAAGTGTAGTCTGCTATCTGTACAGTCTGACTTTTTGTGGGTGTTTTGCTTAAGAAGAGCACAATAAAATCAAATTGGTGTAATTGTTTGCTGGGCGGCAGGTTGTTGAGTGAGTCAAATGTAACACAGACGTTAGAATAGCTCTTGCAATTCTTGCGGACTTACAGATGAACCCCCTGGGGTGGCCGGGCAGGGGAATGGACAGTACTCTGCACTCTTCCAGCTCTGTGGATAGCTATTAATGAATTTACTCCTCTCATTAATCTGCCATACATTAAAGAAAACGTGATAAACAAATAAAAAACTCTGTATTTTCTTCTCTGTGGGACTTCCCTACGTCAAGATCTAGTTCACCCAGATCTAACACATCCGAATTGCCAACTGTGTCTGGTTGGAAAGCATGGTGGAGAAGAGGTTTTGGTAGCCCCTGAAATGAACAGGTAGTGGAGCCTCCTAGATATCATTGATCCTCAGAGATCTTCTAGAGTTTTTGTGAGAACAGCTGAACTCTGGAGCCACTTCTCAAGGAATTCTCTTCTCTCTAATATTTGGGCTCCAGAAGTCTCCTTCACCTGTGTGCTTTGTGGACTACTAAGATAAAACATGAAAGTAGAAGTTTCAAATGCCTTTGGTGTAAACTCTGCTCAACCTTTACCACTTTTGGTGCATACCTGCTGCAGGTATCCGCGGTACCATTGGCAAAAAGCGATCCTACCAGGACTGGAAATTTCCTGGCAGAAATGCAGGCTGAGAAGGACCTCCCAAGTTGCTGAGTTTCACCCAGCAGTATCATAGGCAACGATGTTTGTCTAATAATTCTTTCGGAGGCCATCTGCTCACTGTGAATCATAAGTTTGATTGTCTACTACCACCAGTGGCATCCTTACAATTTGGAGATGTTTGAACCGGGGAGCTGCTTGTCTGGTCAGACTCTCTCAACTAAGTTTGCCTGGCAGCTGGATCAGCTGGTTCTGTGTATGTTCATAGTTCATAGTATGTATGGTTCATAGATGTTTTTAAGGCCAGAAGGGACAGTTATGATTGCTTAATCTGACCTCCCTTATTTTGTATTACATTATATACAAATATACTTTACTATATAGTCTAACATCTAATCTATAAACCAAGACACATAAGTAATATCATTTTAATGCATGTGTGTTTAAACCCATAGTATAGCAGTCAGTTAATTTTTCTTTAAGCTATGAGAAAGCCTTGGAGAGTCAGGGTAGTTTCTGGCTGTAGCGGGACTTAGGGTCTCTGGATCTTTGCAAGGGAACATCAAGATTTATGCCTCAAGCTTGCTGTGAACTCGGACACTGTGCCTAGCTCTCGGCCTCCCATGTTTGGACATAAATTGGTCAGTTCTTGCTTAGGGGAAAGTCATTTCAGGCTCAAAGTGAATATTTTTAGATACCAATCAATGAAAAAGGGAGTACAATTATTTTCAGTCATGTGAGCAAATGCAGACTGTTTTGTAGTGTACAGGCTTGTTCTAACACCTTATCCTTGGTGTGTGTCCAGCTCCAGCTCATGTCAGTGGAGCTTGCCCATAAGTCACCTGCTTTTAGCAGTTAGATTCAACCATAATTATGCGCTCTAGTTGACAGGCTGTATCTCTGAATGAAGTTTTGATTTTTCATATTCTAAAACTAAAAAGGGACAGCCTTGATGAGAAATTCTGGTTACCTTTACCAGTGTAATTCAAGAATAACAGTGGCAATCTGGGCAGATCTTTCCACCTGTTTTACCCCAATGGAAGCCTGCAGATTTCACTGGAATTGGTGGAGATTTATTTTGGTGTAACTGAGAAAATCTGGCCCTTGTGTTGTTTGGCTGGGTTTTTTTCCCCTAACTCATGCTATGTGTTTCAATCAATACATCATATCCAGAGCATGAAATCGTTAAAACAGAAAGAAATGTAAAATCCTAGAAAACCATGCAGGTTGGCAGCTTTTCATTTGTAATTTCATTGACCTTGACCAATACAAGTTCTTCTGTCATCCTCAGTTACTTTAGCTTTTCTTGCCCTTAATCCTTTCCAGTGTTTGTAGGAGGGATGTTTGCCTATGTGTGTCAGTGGCTGCTCAGCAGATGTGGACCTCCCAGCTAAAGTCAGAATGGTGCTGGACAGCTGGCCATGGGAATGGAAAATCTCTGTCCATTGGGGTTTTATTCTAATGTCTGGTCACAATGGGGAAGAAAAAAAAAACAACTCACACCAGAACTGACGGGGATTTCTGAAGTTTTTCTCTGGCTGTTCTGTCTTTGATCAGTATAAATCCAGACTTGTAAGAGTATTTCATACTATATTTTTGCCTGTTTTGCATGTTGCATTACACATCCATCCAGGCTAAGAATAATGCAAGGATAACTCCAAGTATCCAGCTGTTTGTTTGTAGTAGAAATTATTGTGCGATACTGAATTAATTAGTTCTTAATGTGGATGAGATTAATTTGTATGAACACTTGGAAAGAAAGGACAGAGTGATGGCAAAAAAATTAACTGGTTATGATAAAATTAAAAATTAAGGCTAAAAATGCTTTATAGTTTTGCAACACAGTAAGCTTTTTTCCAGCACTGCTAATATGAATTGTTTAGGAGTTTTATAAAGAGGACTGCGTTTACTTCATGCTGTCTGATTAGAAGTTTTGGCCTTTTATACGTTTCAACTTGGTATGTTTGCCAAGCACTCTTATTACTTCAATCAATTTAAATTTGCAAGACTGATGATCCTGACAGAAGCCATTGGCACATCATGTGATCCTGGAAGCTAAAAATACCATTCTCTATGGGGCTTACTTATTTCATGCTTCAAAGCCTAAGAAGTGTTCGTTTTAAGAGAGAAAAAAAGAAGTTTGCACTTCATGTGATACCAATAACTTACTGAAGGAAAAATACCTGGTGCTTTTCATGGAGTCTTGGGGATGTTTTGTTGTTGCAGTAATGAATTGTTATTTGTTTTATAGAAGTGCCTGAAGACTCCAGTTGCAATCAGGGCCTCATCCTGCTATGCACACACACAGAGCGAGAGGCTATGTCTGTATACAAAAGAGCATCCCCTCTTTTGAGGCACAAGAGGGTGAGGCTAGGAAGGAGGATGAGGCACAGTCCCAAACCTATTATCAGCAGGGATACGAATAGGACCAGCTCTCACATCATGTTTGCTTAATCCATGCTGCCAAGCTTCGAATCTTCGTTAACTAAATGGTGTTCTCCTGCCCCAGATATGATGGCTGAAAGATAGCTACAAGAATTGCATTGAGTCTGCCCTGAACTGTGACTTCATTTTAGAGAGTGTGTTTTAGAGTCTCTGTGTGGCCATCCAGACTTTTGCTTTGGCCTGTTTTGAGGTCATTGGCTCCACCATTCACCGTGCGTGTGTGCATGTGAATAGTAGTGGGATGCTTGAATTTTGACTGTTGAAGTCTTTTGCCGCAGTGGCTCTGTGCTTGCCTTCCTGATCATGATACAAAACGCTACTGAGAACTTTAAAATCTGCCCTCTGTCACTCAGCATTCCTTCAAAGCTAAGGAACCTGAAGAAACTCGGCACTCCGTGGTCTTGTTCTGTTTGACCGGCGTTGCATTGGTATTAATCTTTGCAGTAGCTACAAGCTACAATCTCATCTTCTGAGAACCTCTAAAATTGTTCCTTGTGTCTTGCTACCCCAGCTGGAGGTAAACGTAACAGTGAACCCTAGCAGCCTATTTGAAAGAGTGTTGCAAAGGTGATAGAGGCAAACTCTTCAGCATAATACAAACAATATTATAAGGGACAATGTCCTTCAAGTTGTAGCTTGGGAGATTCATTTTGGGAATTTTTACTAGCGGGTAGTGCTGTACTGGAGTGGGCTGTCCAGGGGAATGGCAGAAACTCCATCTTTGGTTTTCAAGATTCAGCTGGATAAAGCCATGGCTGACCTGATCTAATATTGGCCTTGGTACCACTTTGAGCAAGAGGTTGGTGGGAAGGGACCTTTGAATGTCTCCAACATTTCTATGTCTATGTTGTGGAACAGCTGCTTTTTATAAATAACTCATTAATAAGCAGTGTTTAATTAGTGCTCAGCACTGTGGGTTTCCAGCAATATCACTGCTGTTGTTGAGAGATTGTGTATTTGTGTTGTGGGGCTGGTTTTTTTTTTTTCTAATTTTCACCTGCTTCTTCCCACACAGGGAGTTGGGCAGCAAGGCAGAAGAGATGCTACTGTATCAAGAATATATTCTGTAGGCTTAGCTTTTGCACTGGACTTCGTGTGAGCACATACTTGCATCCAGAATAGAATTCAGAATGAAGTGCTTTTTCCTCTGTTTGTCCTTCACGTTTGGAGAGCTGAGCTTGACTTCATTCTTCACACTTGGAGTGTTTTCTTTACTTGTGTTGTTCCTTATTCCACAAGTATTTGTGCCCCATCCTGAGATGAGAAGCTTGAGATATGATGAGCTGTCATCTTTCAGCTCCTTAGATCTAACCTCTCAGAGTTGTGTAATGTGGGAAAGCCTGCATGATGGAAGAACTGCTTTTGATTTGTTTGTATGAAAGCTGCCTTAACAGTACTAAAAGCCCCAGTGTATTAAATTGGAGCCCATACTAGTGGAGTCTTGTAATGTCTGTAGTCCTTGGGGAGAAGAGTTGCCTGCTTGCTGTTGTGTCCACTGTCTGCTGCTGTGACTGAAGCAGTATGCCAAACCTGGGCTCTCTTTGCTCTTCAGAAGCAACCACAAGAAACTTTTTGTAGCTTCTGATGAGCATTTCCGTTTTGTCATTCTGGGCTGTTTTGTGACACCTAAGTGTTAACTTAGTTCTGATAGAGCCAGGAGAACTTAAGGCTGATGTGATAAAGATGAGAAAGTTGGAAGTAAAGTCTGATGCAAGGAGCTAGAGGGTTACTTAGAGAATTACCTTGTATAGTGAAGCATTTGACTCAGCATGATTGTCCTGGCAGGGACTTAATGTAATTTGCAAGTGGTAAGAGTTCTCTAATGGGATGAACAAACACTCAAAGGAAGAACTAAACAAAAATTTGCACTTTGGGCATGAGCAGGTGTTCTCAGTCCTGCTCTCTTTTCTTTTAGAGGATTTTCTGTGCAAACAGCATCTCAGGGTTGCTGGAAAATCTGGAGATAGTTTGCTGTTTGTATGTAAATGTATTCTCTTCCTACAAACAGCAGGACAATGAAAAAGGAAAAATGAATTTTTTTAGATGACCTGAGGAAAATCTTCCTTGCAAAGTCTAATAAGGGTCAAATTAGAGCAAATAAGACTTGATTAGCTCCAGAAAGGCCAGCTTCATAGGGCTAATCCTTGGCTTTTTTTTTTCCCCCTTGAACTAGTTAGTCATCAGGCAATGGTAGGATTGCTTTCATCTGCTGGAGGCAGGAAACAAATGAACTGACGTAATGAGCAAAATACTGTCATCCTTCCTTCCATATTAATCTCTTTGGTGAGGAGCAAAAGAGGTGAAAACCTTGTAACGTTTGTTTAGGTATGGCCCTTGGTCCATCCTCCAGTGCAGCTTGATCGCTTTCCATCTAACCACTTGTTAAGTCTGTACTTTGAGCTAAATATAAGTCTGAGCTTGCTCTAGAGACCATGTCTGCTGCCCATATTGGTAACATGCAAGCTGGGGTGAGGAGAAGGCTGTTGTGTGATCTCCAGTGGTGGAACAGGAGCATGCCTTGTCTGGGTGCATCGTTCAAGGCTGGTGTTCCTAAGTTGACCAGCGGTTGTTCCAGGAAGTCTAGGATAACTTTTAGAAAGGGTTTTAGGTCAGCTGAATAAAGACCTATAAGTGCTTGGAAACTTCCACAGCAAGAGGTTGTGGTTTTGGGGTTAGAGGTGTGTGTGCTGTTGTGTGGGTTATTTTTTGTTGGTTTGTTATTTTAAAAATTTGTTGTGTACCTTTGACAATGATCTGTCTCTTGAAACTCTGTGTAGGATGAAATTGGACAAAGGCAAGTACATGGATTTTTTTAACTGTTTTTGCTCAGCTCTTTTGCAGAGCTTTGGCTTAGTTTATCAGTAAAAGAAGCTTTTCCTGTCTTTCTAGATTCTATTATAATTTTGTCTGTAAGAAGTCTTTGATGGTGAAAGGAGGTATCAAGTGAAAGTAAGCCATTTGTAATTCTAGCAGCAGAGCCTGCTGCTTCCTTTATAACCAAGACACAGCAACTGGATAAGAGAACCTGATATAAATATATGGGCTCATTTAACATGCTGGGATTTTGAAGCAGACAAAGTTCATATTAAATTTGCTTTGTCCCCTAAAAGATCAGCTTGGTCAGACATGCCCTTCAGGGATAAGTTCCTCTAATCATAAATAAAACATGCACTTTCCAAGGAAGGCAAAGGAAGGAAACAGAATTGAAAGATTCAGCAGTAAATTAAGACTATTGCTTTGGTTTTCCGTGGTGCTTTTCTCATTAACAATATTGCTTTCAATTTTGGTTCATGCAGGCAAAGGTTCTGTTTTGATCTCCTCCCACCTAAGTTCCTTGAATTTTGCTTTATATTGGTGTGAAATGATTAGGAGTGTATAAGTAGATTTTTTTTTTCTTTCACTTCCTAGTATTTAATTATGCTTTTGTAAGGGTACAAGAAAGAAAATTCAAATTTGGGATCAGATTGTCTGCTAGTTATAGTAACTTCTCTTGCATCATATTACTGCAGCTGCTGGATTTCTGGCTCTCAAACATTTTTATTATGGAGTAAAAAATGTGAGGCAGGAATCAATGCCTTACATAATCAATCAACCTTCCTCAGTGAGGTTCTTACGCTTTTGCTGGAATGCTAACAAAATGTTTATCAAAGATGAATTTTTTCTTTTGTTAGGAAGATTCTTTAACAGCTGGATGCAGATAATCTCCCGTAGACTGTAAAACAGATACTAAGGTCAACACAAACCTTTGTGATTTGCCCAGCTAAGCTGGTAAAAAACCAGGCACATTTTCTAGAAAATAACTGAATTTGGAGTTGTTTTTGCCTTGCAATTAAATGAAATAAAATGCAGTATAAAAGCATTGCAGTGCTTGACCCTTCGGTGGGAACTTTATGGTTATATTCTGAAGAAGCTGACTCAGATCTGCATAATGTAACTTGATCCAAGAAGAACACCTCTCTCAATGAGTTTGATTTGGTATTGAGCATTTGAGAAACGGAAAAAAGAGACTAGCAGCAGTGAACAGTGGTTATAAATACTCCCCTGTGGCCTGGAATTCCAGAGACTGCTTTCCTCAAACCTGTTGCACTGTTCTGGCTGGCTAGCGATAACCAAGCTGCTTCCTCTGATGTGGCCAGATGTCCACATCAGCAGATGATGCTTGTCATGAGGATGTGCACTGTTTTCAGGATAGCGGGAATGTTTTGGCTGATTGTGCTCAGAAGTGAAGGCAAAGAGGAAAGTAGTATCCCTCTGCTTCAGTGTTCACCTTTCTGTTGATAATACAAATCTGAGCTGCTTATTGCCATGGTGGATGGCACAACAGCTGGACTTCACACCTGGGTGATAGGAACGTGCTTCTGGTGGATGGCAATTGTGCAGGTAAAAGCAAATTCCCCTTACTCAGTTCCATGGAGTTTGGCAGAATTTGCCTGTCAATGCCAGGAGAGAATTGCTCCCAAGATCTCAATCCTCACACAGCGTAGGCATTCGAGTCGATGAGAACTTCCCAGTCTGTGCTTCCCGTTCTTCGGGCCTCCTATTTCCAAGGAAATACATAGCAGCATCAAGCCTTTTGCAGAACTGCATGTCTAAATCAGAGATGCCTTGTGAAATGGATTGCTTAATGGAATGAGCACTGCTATAATCCTAAGTAATCGCCAATATGCTGGCATCTCAGGGGAAGAAAAAAAAAAGAATCGGTGAAATCATTTTTTGTTAAAACAGTAATGAAGTAGATTGCCTGGTGTGTGCATTGCTGGATTAGTCACATTCAGTTGGAGCAGAAGCCATTATTTTTGACTGAACTGTTTGATTTTAACTAACAGCAAAATTATATCCATGTTTGATTACTTGGGGTGTAGTAATGGGGCAGGTGAGAGCACAATCCTCGTTTTACTTTAAGAAGGGCGTTTCTTCTGATACTTTATATCTCCATGTTGTTGACACAACACAACAGCACGGTAATCCAAGGTCTTCATGGAACATTTAGTAATTTTGATCCTTAGATAATACTACTAAATGTTTTGCTGAAGCATGAATAATTTTGCAGAGGGTAACAGTGTTTTCCAGTCATCCATTCAGCAGGCTTTGCTCTGGTCCTGCCACTGTAAGTGTGACTTGTTTCCTGCTTTTGATTGATAGCAAAACAAATGCACATCCCATTTTGCTTGGAATCTTTTTTCTTGCATGATGAAGGGCACAGTGCTGCTGCCTGTGGAGTGTGGGATGTGCTGGCTTTAATGGACTGAAGGACTCCCGTGCACTCAGAAATGTCTCAAGTGACTTTAGGACCTTTCCCACGCTCACGAGCATAGCTGAGTCATTTGTACCTGGTATCCCGCAGACCTGATTCTCTTCTGTGCCAGCTCAGTCTCTGATACACTTCCCTGCAGTGGTTACTCCTGTCCAGGTCTACCCTTAGGGTTTTGCTAGAGCAAATGAGAACATCTCGACTTGAGGCTAACACTAACTTTTTATTCCTTGCCTACCTCTGCATTGAGGAGGAAAGAGCACAGGGGCCAGACAGCAACTTGCATAATTCAAACAGAAGTTTCAGACTGAGGGAGTCCAGCCACGTCTGCACATGAAAATGTGTAAACCTCTGGATCTCCATGCGGTTTTTAGCCCCCTGTGGCTATTTGTTGGTGCTGTTTGGTACTCAGTGTTGCTCAGGACAGCTCTCCATCGCTCCTTCATTTGTCTGTGGTGTGCAGGCTACCTGCCAACTCTGCAGAGGAAATGGGCGTGGTAAACTAATTGCACTGTGCAAATAATCTTGCCTCTCGTTTGGCTTGTTCAGTCTTTTTAGTGGAGGCTTTCATACTCTGAAGCAAGTCCAGTGAAACAGCACGAGTGCTAAAGGCTACTGAAAAAGCAGGTGCAGTCTCATGAAGACTCTTCATCAGGCAGAGGACAAGCTATCAGGCTTGCACCCCAGCTTTGCACTTGCTGGGTCACGTTTACCCTGCCTGAGTAGGACAGTGCAATGTCTGACGACTCGGAGTGAAATGGAGCTTGATGCTTCTCTCCAAAGGTTCCCTGCCAGCAGAGCCAGTGCATCCTCCACCTATGGCAATCCTGAATGTCGTGTGGTAGTTTTGCCCAGATACCATGGTTCTGCCTGTGGGAGTGGTTTGGCATCTGCCTGTGCTTCTTAGTTATCTAAATACTTAAACAGAGTCAGCCCAAGGGAATTTAGAAACAGTTGTGCTCTTGCTAGGCTTCTTGTTCTTAAACCACTTAAACACTTCAAAATTCTTCAGCTGATCTTGTGAATGAAATACTTTGATTCCACGTTTTGGATATTTTGCTATGTTTGGAAAACTTAGCACATCAGCCGCAGGATTACAGCTCCTCTTGTTGCTGTGCAGAATAAGTGTATTCCCATTGTATCACACTAGGACAGGCAGAAAGTGGGGGAGAGGAGTCACAGCACTAAGGCAGTCTAAACCCAACTTCCCAATTTATTTTATTCTGCTGTCACGTCACTGAAGTATCCTCATCCTGCTCATATGGCTTTTGCTTGGTGTGACTGGCAGGGCAGAACTAAGGTTATGCTAGTGCACAAAACTGCATATCCATCACAGGTTTGGATTTGCCATCTTAACTTAGAAGTTCCTATGCTTGCCTCGTGTCTGATCCTGTAATGAATATGAGTGTATAGTGAATATTGCCCTGAAACTGAGGAACGTGTTTTGGATTAGCTGTTCATAATGATACATTAAAACTTGACTGTCCTCTACTGTAACCTTAATTTATTGATGTGTACTCTCAACTTATCTTGATGTCTGTCTTTTTTTTTTTTTTTTTTTTTTTTTTNCTGAGCCAAGTCAGTGCAAGAGCAATCAGAAGCTGGCTCTACTTGGTTAACATCTATCACTATTTAGAGGCGTTGGTTTGCCACTAGAAGTTGTCGATACTGTTGGCTGAATGCTACTACTTTGCCTCCTTTTCCAGCCTGTATCAGACATGCATTTTTATCACCATGTTCTGGGCAGAAAGCAGCGCAGTGTGAAGAGCAGCCGACTGAGGCAGGACAGATCTCTGATCTGAGCAGTGGCTTTATCACATAACACCTATCTGGGAATTTTCCCGCTGACAGATGCCAGAAGATGGCAGTTTGTTGGAGGGATGGCATTCTTGTGGGAATGCTTCATCTGAACTGACAAATGAGGAAGACCTTTCAGGTCAAAGAAGAAATTCTGATCAAAGGGAATAACCAGTACCCCAGCACTAGGGCTGTGCTGCTGGGGCGTGGGGCTCAAAACTTGTCATTTGCAGGAATTTTCAACAAGGACAGATGCAAAATCCTGCTTCTGGGATGGAGCAACCCACTGCATCAGTGCAGGCTGAGTAGGTAGTAGCTCTTCAGGGCGGGACCCGGCGTTCCTGTGGAGCAACACATTGAACTCAGGTCAGCGTGTGCTCTTGTGGTGTTGAAAGCTAATAGCATGCTGGGCTGCATTAGCTAGAGTGTAACCAGCAAGCTGAGGGAAGTGATTAATTCCCTTGTCTCAGCACTGGTGGGGGCACATCTGGGCTGCTGTGTTTTGCACCCTCTGCCCCCTGGTTTGAGAGAGGTTGCCGGACTGGAGAAAATGGAATGAAGGAGGCCACAAAGGTGGTCAAGGAGGCCAGTGCACAGCATGTAGTTGCTCTCTCCAATTAGTTGAAGAGGTGTTATATAGAAGATGGAGCCAGACTCTTTTCAGAGCTGCACAGCAGAAGGACAAGAGGCAATGGATGTGTGTTGCAACATGAAAAATTTGTTGGATAACAAGGGAAAAAAAATTCACCATGAGAGCAGGTAAGCACAGAAATAGGGGTCAGTTGGGGAATCTCCATCTTTGGAGACATTCAAAACTTGACTAGATGAGGCCCTGGGCAACCTGACCTAACTGTGGCGTGGGGTCCCGGCCTGAGGAAGGACAGTTGAGGCCAAGGTGGACAAGCACATGGAAGTCCCCTCCAATCTCAGTTACTCTGTCATTGTAATTTAAATATTGGTTTGCAAGTCCTGCTGAGTGTTCCCAGCTTTGGGATGATGGCTGTTGTAGGGTGAGGTTGTCTCTCTCCTGTTGGAGCAGGGGGAGCCTGCTTTTCTACTCTAGTGGTTGGAACAGCCTGTCAAGGAAGAGATAGGGGCCTTCTCTGGGCTGCTGGAGTGCAGGATGGGCTCCCTGCTCCCTGTCCCTGTTTTGGCATAATAAATGTTGTAGGCTCTCAGCTTTCTCTCTCTGTGGAAAAAACCTTAATGTGAAAAATCTTAATGTCTGTTTTCTGGGCAGCTCTTTTGTTTCCAGGATGCCCTGTAGGTTCTGACATCAGCCTTGGCTATGGAGGAGAGGAGAGACCTGGGTTGTGGGTAGAGAAGGGTGATGAACCAATAATCATGAGCCCTGTGCATGCAGATGGCTTGTGCCCAGAGGAAAAATATGCCCATGAGTCCTTGCCTGCTGAACCACATGCTCTCTGCGCCATGCAGTCATCACCTGTACAGCTTGTAGGGCCCTTGTAGGGGAAGGGAGGAGCCTCATCATAAAGGTATATGCTGCTCTGAGACATTCTGCAAGTTAATGGGAATAAACTTGGTGCTCACACTGGGCCTGAAATGGGAAGAAATCTTTCCAGCAAGTGTTTTGTTGTGGGAAAGTATAGTGATCTGGAGGAGACGGAGTGTACCATCCAGCTTGGCAGCCTTTGGCAAGGCTTGTCTTCAGCTAAAGCTCCCATCTGTTGCTTGTTCAGCAAATGAGAATCACATCCCAGCTGTTGGAGGGTAAAATTTAAACCATTTGGGCCAGTCATCTAGATCCAGTACCATAATTTCTGTGTTTGGTCAAGGTCACTCCAATGCCTTTCCAAAAGCAGATGGGCAGTGACCTCTGTGGCTGAGTCAAGTATGTGATATGTCCTCAAAGACTGAAAGCACGGGGTTGTTCAGTACAGGACAAGACTGAGGTCACGTACGTTGTCTGTCTTCAAAACATTAAAAGGAAGGGAATGAGCTGCTCTCCATGTTCCCTGAAGGCAAGGACAAGAAGTATTTGGTTTGAGACTGCAAAAAGATATGTTTAGCTTACACTTCAGGAAGGATGGGTCAGTGCTTGGAGGTGCAGGGATGGATCTCTGAGTGGTATTTTTCCAGACTAATCTAGACGAACCTCTCTCTGGTTACATTGGGTCGTGTCTTGGACCAAGAGAGGATAAAGTGAGACCCAACCACATTTCTATGCATGTTTTGGTTGTTTTACATATGTTGGAGCAGAATACATTGAGGGCAGTGACTACTACACATTGGTTGTCTTCCTTAAAAATCATGGAGCTGATTCACCTGCTTGAAGGACTCCTTGTTTCAGAGTCATAAAGAAGTTAGAGAGGGATGTCTGAGTCCTCCTGCCTTTATGGCATGAAGCACGAGGTGGAAGTGGGCAGGCAGCACAGCCACAACCATCTCTTCTATATTATCCCTTCTCCAGGTTTGCAGCTGTCCAGGTGAAAACAGCATGGCTCCTGCTGTCCTCCAGAAAGGCTGTGTTGGGCACAAGGCCATCCATCACAAGACAGCTTGACAGCTCCTGAGGCTGCACGGTTGTGAAAAACGTGGACGGGAGAACAAGCTGTTCCACTTCAGAGACCTGAAGTGGATTTGTGATGTCAGCACAAAAGCCAGCTCTGTCCTGAAATCAATCTGCCGCTTCACAGAAAGTGAAGGTGCCAGGGCTGCTTTCTGCCATAGGGATATTCAAGACAGGTGCATTCGTTGTCTGCCCTGGGCAGTGGTTGATCCAGGTGACCTTTGTAGCTAGAAGGTCCTGTCCTGTTCCTGCTGATGGACTCCAGTTGCAACATTGCTTGAATAATTTTGGTTTCCTGTCTGAGGAGTTTCCTTTCTAATAATTTTTCTCCCTGCAGTGTTGTTTGCCTTTGCGTCACTTCCCCTTCCTGCCACGTTTTGGGGTAAACTCAGGAGAAGCTTTTTTCCTGTTTCTGTTGCAGTCGATGCTGGTACTGTAAGGAGCCCAAGGGATGCTGAGAAAAATGAGATAAGATATAAAAAAAACGTACCTTTATATGATCTCTCTCACTTTATACTTCTGGGTGGACATCACTGGTGTGCCTGATCTGAGGGGGAGAGGTTATCTGTGTTCTGCTCAGTGATGCTCTCTTCTCTTTTCCTTTACTCTGTATTTTCAGCACATTCCCGATGGGGGTGATGCCGACTTGTCTTGTGTCACTCAGCACCTTTTTACTGCAGTAATCTAACATGTAAATCCCATAAATGAAATATGTCAGCAGGAAGCGAAACCAGCCGATACTTTTGTTTCGAAACTGTGCTATTCTTCCTTTAACCCCCAAGACTTAAATTTTCAAATACTGGCCTTCAAGTAGGAGTCGTAAATAAGGCAGCTCTGGGTTTTCTAGGCTGACCTCTTTGAGGTACAGCACTTGGAGGGTAGTGTTTGTGCAACAGCAAAATTTTGCTGTGCCTGATTTATGGTAGACTGCAAGCCAAGTTCTACTTGGGTTAGAAAGGCACGCAGTGAAAATTCATGAAGGGCAAGTTAGAAATAAATACGTCTTACAAATATTAATATTAGTTCCTACCTTAACTGTGAAATCAGTGTGGCTGTTCCATAACTTAAAGGTAATAAATAGGTTTATAAAGATGCATCTGTGTAGCATAGACCTTGCTTACAGCTGTAACAGGCGATGAAGCATCTTTGTAGAGCCTCTTTGACTCTAGTCTGTACCTGAATTCACCTTGTGCACACGTTGTATATGAAGGAACATGACAATTGCTCCAGTCGGTCAATCCTTCTAGCCCAGCTTTGTGTGTCTGAAAGTGGCCGCGGCTGGATTCATCAAAGCAGCATGCAAGAAATGCCATGATAATTACTATCTCAAAGGAATAAGATTTCTCTCAGCCTCCCCTGCTGGTTAGGGGCTGGTTTGCATTTTGGTGCATCAGCGCCTACAAGGAACACCGTATATTTACACTGTCTTTGATCTCTCACATTGATCTCGGTTTAAATCAGTGCTGTGACAGACAAGAAAGAGGTTGTTCCTTTAAAAAAAAAAAAGTTATGCTCTTTGACTTTGTGAGTTGTTTGGTGATGAGGGCATAGACTAACAGGCTGAAAAAAAGTTGTAGTAGTAGTAGTAGACCTGACAAATTGGTTTGTCAGTATGTGGAGAGGCTTTATGGCTCAGAATAGGGAAAGGCAGCTCTCTGAATAGCTGTCAGGTTGCTGGAATAGAGTACCTGCTTAGGCGGGCAAAATAGCTCATTGTAATGCTTCAATAGACTGTTATTTAAAGGCCTGCAAGTCTCGTTCTATATACAGCAACATTTCAAGGGGTAAAAAGACTACATTTATATTGCTATTTTATTAAAATTTATGCTGGCGCAGCAGTACTGGAGCTCCAGTGGAAGCTGAGTTGGCTCTTTCATTCAAAGTCACGGTTCTGCCTGTGCATAACTTAGTAAAAAATTACCTGTGGAGATGAGGTTTCTTCCTCCTGATCTCGGCCTGCCAGGGTGTTTGTTCTTTTAAATGCTTCATAACCTCTTTGTACTGTTGTGGGTTTTTAAGTGATGGGGCTGGAAGAAGGTGTTTTCCTGGCTAGGCTTTCCTTACATTTAGGATCTGATGCTTTATTATTTTACTTGGCTAAATCTCTGCTATTACAGAGACTGGGGACACGGCTTCAACTCTTCCTGTAGAAAAGAGGGGAGCTCCTCAGCCTCTGTACCAGGTGGGAAGGGGCAGGGAGGCACAAGGACGTGCAGGGCTTTGCCTCTCCTGCGCAGGCTAGCCAGCAGCAGAGCCTGAGGGCAGCTGAATTCCCGGCCACTGCTCTGTGCCCTAGACCACACTCCATCCTCAGTTAATTAGCTCCCCCTTGTAGATCTAACAGGGAAAGGCTGAAGTCACTTGGCAGTCACTTGGCCTCTTGCCATTGTGCTGGCATCCCTTGCAATGTGCAAGGCTCAGATGAAAACAGGAGTTTGTTCCTCAATTGAGAATTGAGAAATTGAATTGCATCTAATGTGTATGTTTGCCATTAATGATCTGTGTTCTTGTAGCCTCTTTGCTCAGGGGATTCTGTGTGTTGAATTTATTGTTGCAAGTGCCTCATTGAGGAACTATTGTTACAGTATTTTGGACATACTGTTCTGCTAGCTGGGAAGACGTTTCTGGGGTTTTGGGTTTGGGGGTTGGGGGGGGAAAGGGGGTGTTCCTCTTCAGAATTTATTTCCATTTTTCCTTATTCTCATCTGTTTGGACAAACTGAGCCACACGGTCATTCACTGAGATGCCTTCTTTATACGTGCTGGGGTAGTTTGTACATGGCAGCCTTGGCCCAGGTGATGTCAGGGCATGGCTCAGTAAGGTGTCCTCAGAGACAGGAGCCAGCTGTCTTCACTGTTCTTTTGATGTTCAAGCCTGGCAAACCTCTGCTAGGCTGCCTTTGAACCCCTATTGAAATTCTGGCCCAGTGCTGCTTTGAAAACGCTGCCACAAACATTCACGTTTGGAAATGCTGTAGCCTTGAAGGCGTCCTGACTTCTGGTCCCAGAGCAAAGTCATTCCACCAGAGGATCTAGTAAAGAGATGTCCCTCACGGGTGCTGATGCTTCAGCAGAATTTGTTTTCCTGTCCCATGACTGCCCCATGTGATTTCATTTTCATCTTAATGGGTGCAAAAGTCACCTCTGAAGTCCTTGTCCCACATAAAATTTCTTGCTAGATAGTTACAGCCTGCCTGCTCAAATGCCCTCTTGTAGTTTCATCTGTGTAAATTCTCTGCTTTGCATCTTAAAGTTACCTTTACCATGGCTCGCCACGCATGCCTGACTTGCCTCACCTCGGAAGTGTGAGGCATGGGTAAGCAATCCCCAGATCTGAAGTGCCTCAGGAGTCTCTGGGGTGATGCGCTTTGCATCGGAGGAGTGGACCAGCTGCTGGTCAGTGGTGGACGGGAAGCAGGACTTGCGTAGGCTGAAGGTATCTTGGAAGCTCTTGAAGGATGAAGGCGGGAAAAGAGATGCTTCAGTTCTGCTTTTCTTTAAGAGCTAAAATGTAGCTGTCCTCATTTTTTTTTTTTAACTCGTGACTTTGTCATCCAGGATATGGTCAGAAAGAGAGACTAAAATGAGCAACTTGTTCTCTTCCCCCCGTCCCCCCCGTCCCCCCCCCAGTTGATAAACTTATCAACAGGATTGTGATGCGAGACTAGAAAACGTCTGGCTTCTTTCACTTGTTCTCGTCTTGCTTCTTAATGAGCAGAGAGAGGGTCTCTTTCAGGGTGCTTTTATGACACTGATTGCTTAGGTGGAACTAGGTTGGCAGGGTTGGTGTGCCACGCTCACAGCACTCTTGTTCCTGTGCTCTCGCCTGTATTGCTAGTGTTGTCATGCTCTGCAGTGTTTTTTATGATTTGATTAAGAACGCGTCAAGGCGGTTATGTTTGGATTCTCTGTCTTATCAGAGTTGTTCATGCAAGGTCTCACTTAGTTTTTCACGGTGCTATAGTAGCTGTGGACTCTTCCCTTCCTACCTCCATTATTTAGGGTTTGGTACAGCAAAGCTCTTAAGCCCATAGTTTATCCTGAGCCTGCAGATGATTTCAGTGAGAGCAGAGTTAGGTCTCTGTTCCAATTTTTGTTGTGATTATTTCAGTGACCATCAGAGAGCCAAGATAAGACAGGTAGAACCACAGACATGAGCTTGAGGTTTTTTAATTGCTCATATCTCTGCAGTGAAGAAGCCAGTGGAAAGATCCTGTGAAGTGATGCAAATACAAAGCAGATGCTCCAGCTGGTCTGGACTTGTTCCAGATGTGTGTCTTTATGAGAAATATGTTCCTTGGATCTCAATGGCATCTGGAGGGGGGTGCCGGTGGTTCCACAGAGGGACAGTGTCTCTGCTGGTGAGAGGCCCAAAAGTGGCACTGCCAACGAACAGCTCCGTCTATCAGTCATCCAACTGGTTCTGTAATGCTAATGAAGTACATGGCTTTACCTGAGGCCTGCCTGTTTTGATGACTAAGCCATTACAAGTATGAGGCAGAGAAACACTGAGAAATTCTCTGCTTTGGAGGGGAATATTGTTGCTTGGTTGATTTGAAAGCCAATTTATGGCATCAGGTCAAAGGCAGTTGCTTCTGCTGCTTCCCAATTAGAAGACTTATTTATTGATGAGTGGCTGAGGTGAGGAAGTGAAAAATCTTGATTTGCTTTTCCTCCTAGAAGAGCTGGCTTGCTATTGAAGTGGTCATTTCTCTTCTCTGATTAGGTCCTTGTTTATCTTAGGAGTGTGATGATACCAGTAGTTATTGTGGCTGTTTTGATGCTCTGGAGATACCATGTATCAAAACTGGCCTCTGCTACTTCAGTGACTCACTGTCCTTCTGGGAAGTTCTGTGGATGTGTCATGGAGCAAGCTCTGTCATCCTGACCTTACAGATGAGGAATTGCACCTCAGATGGATGAAGTAATTTGCCCAAGCTTACCCAGGCAATCAGGGGCAGGGCAGGGATTCAAACTTGCCTCCTAACACTTTTTGGATCATTCTTCCTTTCTGCTGGTGGAGCCTGCTACGACTGAATGTAAGAATTCATGCAGGAAAAATGACTCACTCTTGTACTTTCTGTCCCTCTTTGAGGTGGTGCTATCATGTAATCATACGAAATTGTATGTTTGGGTTACTTGATGAAGGAATTTCAGCATAGCTGAAGGTTGCCACTTTCTGCTTTCCCCTTTTGGGTCGTCCCCCCCCGTCCCCCGTCCCCCCCCCGCAGCAAATACAAGCAAATACACCAGCCACGTGTTTGTCCAAGTCCTGGTCTCTGTGTGCTGCCATTCAGAGTCAGACTCTGTCTTCAGTCTTCCTGACATAGTCTCAGCCTGGAGACTGCAGGCTGTTTTAGCATCCTTGCCCCAGCAGGTCACATCCCTGCAGTTTCTCCTTAGGGTGGTGACACAGTGACCAGCAGCCTTCCTGTGTTACCTCTGGGGCACAAAGGAAGAGAACACTCTTGCAAACCAACAGTCAGTATGGCAGTCCTGCGGACATTATGGCCTTGCTTTGTCTGACATCCTAACACGTTTCCAGGTGCAAGGTTGAGTGCTCCCTGTTTATCCTCCAAGCAGCAGCTCCCTGCTGTTCATCTTCTGTAGCAGGTTTAAAAAAGGCCCATTCCTCAGTCTTTGTGGTTTCCTGTCAGTATTCAGCAAAGCAGTTCAGCAGCAGGCTGGAGAAGGCAGCATCATCCAACGTAAGAGCTTGGACACTGTCTGTTAACAACATGACCTGTCTGTCTGTCAAGTATTGGCTGACTGAATTTTTCTTCTTCCCTTTCCATGTGTCACCATTACGGACACCTCCCATTAGGTTAAACTGACATACCTATGCAATAAAGAGCTTTCTGAGTATGTACGGTGCTCAGGGATTAGTACAGGGCTGGTCTGTGTGCTTGTGTGGGCTCTGAAAGATGCGACACCTACCAGAGGTATCAGTGATGTGCAGTGATGTACGTGGTTTGTGGGTGTTGTGAGCAAAGCTGTCCCGTGCTCTGCTGCGCAGACAGAGCATCACGTCAGCCATGTGGTGTAATCCTTTTACACTAGGGGAGTGCTGTGAACATTTTGGGGAGCATCAGGCTCACTTTTTGGCACCACTGTCCAGGGATATTAACGGGTTCACTGGTTCAGAGGGCTGGTGAACACGACCTACAGGGTTTTTGAGGCCAGGTGAGACAGCACTGAGGAACACATATGAGCTTTCAAATGTGTGAAAGAAAGACAGGAGCAAACCATTCTCCAGGACTGTTGTGGATAGGGCAAGAAGTAATTTGGCTTAAGATGATGCAAGGGAGTTCGGCTTTTTATCAGGAGAGACTTTCCCAAGACTTGGTAGGGAAAAACATATGAAACAGTGGGACTGACTGAGAAGACGACTGTCGAGTACCCACTGCTGGTGACTTTTTTTTTTTTTTTTTGGCGATCAAGGTGGATGGTGGTTTGTCAGCAATAGTTAGTACAGTGGAGCCTGCCTTAACACTGAGCAAAGGATAAAGTACTCCTAAGGTCCCTTCCAGCACTCTCTTGTGTGATTTCTGGCTTTGTTGAGGCAGGTGGATTTTGGAGCAGAAGAGGCTTGTGGAGAAGGATTGTTTCAGGGGACCCAGAAGGTGCTATTGATCTTCTTGTGGGGAATAGTAAGATGAAGGAGGAATTGCCACTGCAGAAAACATACAGGTTTCTTTTATTTTCTCTGTGCAGGTTTGAACTCCTTCCTCCTCCTCCGCCCTTTCTCACCGCTGCTGATGCTGTGACAGCCAAGTTGGGCTCAGCAGAACCACCAGTGCACACTGATGTTCATTTGTAATGCAAATTGCTGTTCCTGCTCTAGGGTGTCTGCTGCTCTAGTGGAAGGTAGAGAAGGATGGGGAATGTTGTGCTGCATATGTTACCAGCCAGGATGAGCTTTGCAGTGCCTGTGTTTGCTGTTGAGGGCCAAGGGGCTTTTGGATGACAGGGGATGGAGCTGGCAGTGCAGTCTTGAGGCAAATTTTAAGGGATTTGGAGGGGTCCAGCTTGCAGCCACGCTTCTTGTCCACATGGTGCTTAAACGAGTCCCTGAGGCACAACATCTAGACTTAAGAGGATGGCTCTTGTCCTCAGCAGGTTCTTGTGGGGAAAAAAAAAATTAAAAATCCTGAGTCTGAGATTACTTTCGCTGCGTTACTAGCCTGTAGCACTGAAACACTGCAGGTTGGATTGCAGAAACTGAGCTATGTGCTCCCACTTTACTTTGCACAGGCTCTGGGTGCGTCTGACTCAGCGCTGTGCTGATTTAACTCACTAAAATGGCAGAAAGCAAACGGGGCGGGGGGAAAGCATGAATATTCTTTTTCTGTCTTTCATCTTTCCAGACTAGCAATTTTAAACACTGTGAGCTGTGCAGGGAAGAGCTGAGATTGGGTGGCTGGAGGCAAAAACAAGATTGCTATGGAAAGAAGAGCAGGTAGTGGGCACAGAGAGACTTTTTGTAATAGTAGGCACAGTGCAAAATACACCTCTGACTGCACAAGTCAAGCAGGGGGTTTCACAAGCATGTTGCACTAGCATCTCAGGCTTCCAGAAAAAGGAAAGTTGCAAAATTTTAATGAAGAGTGCTGGCAGCAGTCTGGGCAGCAGGATTTGCCTTCATGCCCTTTGGAGAGCCATTAGGTGAGGGTGGGAGGCATGATTCATCTTGGAGCTGGTCACACACCGCCTTGCTGTAAATCCTTTGGAAACAGCAGAGCTGACGGTCGTGCAGGAAGGAGGAACGTGCTCAGCACTCAGCTTGGGACAGTGGCATTGTCATCTCATCCTCTATATGGCTGAAGTTTTATGGCAAAAAAAAAATTTTAAAAATCCTTGAATAAAAAAAACCCTAAAGAAACCCCTTGAGTATCTGGGGAAAGGGGCTGGGTTGAGCTTTTTGTCTATGGAAGTGTGCAGTAGCTACTCTGTGCTCACTTTCCCCTTCCTCTTATTCAAATAAGATAACACTGCCCCGTCTCAGCTGAATATTTTAATACTCACATGCCTGCACCCTGCCAGGTGAAGGACTTCTGTGGTTAACTAACAAGATAAAGCTGCCATCCTCAGTGTTCAGCAAATGACCTCAGTTCTTAATCTTCTTCACTGAAAATAACAGGTTACTGTATGAAATGTTGCAGAGAAAATGCATCTGAGAAACTGCTTTCAATAAATCCTGGTTTCAGGTGGATGAAAAATGTTGTGAGAATTTCTTTCCTTACATTTTAGCATGATTCCTTGGGAGATGGTTGAGATTGTGTGTTGGCATGGTTCTTTGTTCTTACTCAGTAACTTTTCATAGAATCATAGAATCATTAAGGTTGGAAAAGACCTCTAAGATCATCAAGTCCAACCATCAACTAACACCACCATGACTCCTAAACTAGGCCCTGGAGTGCCACGTCCATACCTTTTTTGAACGCCTCCAGGGTTGATGACTCCACCACCTCTCTGGGGAGCCTGTTCCAATGCCTAACCACTCTCTCGGTAAAGAAATTATTCCTGATGTCCAGTCTAAACCTCCCCTGATGCAACTTGAGGCCATTTCCTCTCGTCCTATCGCTAGTTTCTTGGGAGAAGAGTCCAACACCCGCTTCACTACAACCTCCTTTCAGGTAGTTGTAGAGAGCGATAAGGTCTCCCCTCAGCCTCCTCTTCTCCA
>WAAD01001459.1:182174-200552 GCA_013389945.1 Fregata magnificens
ACAGCCACCTCGCTACAACCTCCTTTCAGGTAGCTGTAGAGAGGGATAAGGTCTCCCCTCAGCCTCCTTTCCTCCAGGCTAAACAACGCCAGTTCCCTCAGCTGCTCCTCGTAAGACTTGATCTATCCTGGAGATTTTAAACTGAGGTAGACGTCATCTAAGCTAACCAATGTAACCAAGACCAGGCAATTCTAAGGGGGCTCCCCTACCAATTGTTTGAACCAGACTTTTTTTTTTTCTTCCTCTTTAGAAAAAGGCTTTGTTTTCAGAATTGTACTCAAATTACCTGTGACTGTCTACAGATGAATTTCTATCTCCAGAATGTAGCTTCTCTCTTCAGCTTCTACCACAAGCATTGAGAGCTACTTGCAAAAAATCAGTATTTCAAATTAAATCCCCAATGAGAATTCTCAAGAGAATACAGCTCCCCAGACAGTTTAATTCAATTTGTTGTCCTTAGAAAGAAAGCATACAATCTATTAATTTAGGGAATGGGACATAGGCTTTGCTGAGCTGCACAAACATATTATGAACACAGTAAAACCAGAAAATTCTTTCCATGCAATTTAAAAAATAAAGTTTCACTAAGCCTTTAATAAACTAATTAATCACTAAGGAAGACTAATACTCAGAAACACAGAAACTTCTCCAGCTGGATTTGTTCTTTGCAGTGAGCCACTCTACCTGAAGACATTTGCGGTTTGCTGGCGAAACTTCTCCTTCTGGTTAATGCTACTTTTTAAAAATAACCCTGGCCCGTAGTAGCTGGAAGTGCTCAAGCATCAGATTTAATGACGATGTATCAGTTTGGCTGATGAAAGACAGTACCTCTCCCTAAAAGCAAGCTTTGCTTGCAGAAGATTTGCAATTTATTGAAAAGTAGATTTATCTCAGATGAGGAATGTTGCCGAATGAGTTTGGTATTGCTCACTGCTTTGGGATTCTCCAAAAAATCCTGTTTTGCTTGCCAGCTTCAACTTCTCTCTTGAGACTAATGAATATTTTTACTACAAGACCAGTAATGTTGCATCAGTAATGTCGGTCCCTTTCCCTCCTTTTGTTTCACTGCTGCCAGATGATGATAAGATGGAGGCCAATTCCGACACATGCCTCCAAGGTTTAGGGATGGTGGAAGCCACCTGATGTGGGTTTGTGGAAGTTCATTTTCTTGTTAGTAGATGCTGGTTTGGCCTTTATTAACACTTTCATACTGAATTTCTTTGGAATCTTGTTCTGTACACTTCTGGCTGTTCATTCACATACTTCAGACACTAGTTGCAATAATGCTTCTTTCAACCTCATTTTCTCAGGATATGAGGAAGTAATGTTGCTGTCATTGCGTGTGTGTGTGTAGTGCTCAACTGATCTTCTTCAGAATTTTGAATCTCTTGGAATCTCAACTGAATTCAGATTCAAATTCAAAGAGATTGTCTTTTTGCTAGTTCTGTGCATACAGCAGGCAGGGTAAGGAGAGAAGTCCCAGCACCCAGCTCTGGGAAAGTCTACAGTGTGAGCTGAACCCTTATTAGGCATCAGAGGAACAACAAGCAGATAGTCCTTACCCACTTTCTAATAACAAGAAATGCTTCAGTCTGAGTTCACGTCATCTTGGATACCAAAGCTAAATAATTGCAGGAGACAAAACTGCAGAAAACTAGCATTTCTGTTGGGAAAACCACTTCTGGTTTTCCCAAATTGTTTGTTTTACTCTATCACAGTTATTTCCCTGTTAATGTGCTTAAGCTTTTTGTGGGTTGTATGCACGTGTAGTGAAGAAATAGTGATGTTATGGAGAAGCAGGTGGGTCATATTTCTCCCCAGGAAGAAGAGCAAGAATCCTGTTGTTCCTGAAGTTTCTGAATGATTATAGCACAAAGATTGATACCATCCCTATGGATGCAGGAACAGGTCTTGTGTGCAGGAGTGTCTGTGTAAGCATGGGGAGAAGGGCTAGGTTTCCTGGGGCTGGTGCTCTCCTTGTTCGTATCAGGGCTTGTTCTGGGCCCTGCCGTAGCAGTCCAGAGCAGTGTGAGTGGTGCTTTAAAATCATTTTAGACAAGCGACTTTTCTTCACCACAGAGCTGACCTGGATTTGATTAGGGATGTTGTCTCTGACTTGAACCCTGCCTGTGTATGCACACATGGTCAGCAGAGGCGTATCAGCTTGAGGAGAGAGGTGCTTTCATCGTCAGATGGTTGGCACATGAGGGTGATGGCTGTGGCATGGTCCTTAATGACAGTGACTCATCAGGTTGTTATGGTCATCTCATTACTTTGCCTGTGACCACTTCTCTCAAGCAGAGGTGAAGGTGAGAGCAAATAATGAGTGATGTTGAGTGAAATCGCAGCCAGAGGAGGAATCTTTGGTTTTCTTTTGTAAGGTCATTTGCTTTAATATTTAGTTAGGATTAACCTGACTGCATCAGCTTGGGGTATGGTGTTCCTCCTTCCAAATGACGGCATCTTGTTTTCAAGACTTTCTTGGGTATCCTGAAAGCCCTGAAAATTACCTGCTCTGAAGAAGGGACACTTCCTACCTTCACTACCTGAGTTGGGATTTCACTGGTAAGTGTGATTAATGGGGATGATGGGGCTGCTAAAAATTCAGCAGGACATTTGGGCACAGTGGCACTCCTGGATTCAGAACGTAGGCCTGGAAGGGACTTGTTTGAAGCCAGTGCTGTAGCACGGCTCATGGTGCTTTGTGTGGGGTTAAGTAAAACTGGGAGCTTGGTTTGTTTGCTCTGTGAGGAGCAAGCTGAATGCTGTGTTGGGAGAAGCTGTTAGGGCTATCTGTTTTGTGCCTCATATTTGCATTCTTCATCTCTGATGTTCTGCTGAGGAATTAGTTATTTAGCAGAGCTTGGAAAAGACAAGGGAACTATATCACAACGATGCTGTGCTGCTTTTGAATGGTTCAAGTCAAACAATAATTTAAGCTCTGATTCATGATACAGAGCTGCATCGCAAAGCTGTGCTCAGCAGAGCAGAGGTAGGTGGTCCCCCTCTCCCCCACACTCGCATGCAGCAGCGAGATACCCCAGTACCTGGGATCTGCTTTGTCCCCCACAGATTTCAGAGAAGTCTTTAGGTGGCTTTAAGTTATTCCAGTACGTTGTGGTGCCTGTGGGTCCCCTTTCACTCCTCTTCCTTGGTGAGAAGGTGGCACAGAGTCCTCTCTGCATTCTTGATGCAGAGTGTAACAACGACTTTAGTTCTGTTTTACGTTTCTGTTGTAGCAATAAGGAAGGACTGAATGCAGGTTGGGATCTAATATTTAAAGCTATTGCTGGAAATCCACCAGGAACCCACTGAGCCACAGAACAACGAAATTGGGAGAATATTCCACTGTGCTTACCTCTGGTCTTAGGCTTTCTGCTGGGTATCACTGTTGGCCCTTGTTGAAGATGGATTCCCTGCCTAGATGGACCTTTAGTCTGATATGGCAGGATTGGTTTTATATTAACTTTCACTTGCCCAAGGCAGTGTTACTGTGAACAGAGTTTTAAATGTTTTGGAGTTTTAATTGCCACTTCGTTCAGTGCATGTTATTTTTTGCAAGATGCATTTAGTGATACCATACAACAGGCTAAATAGAAGTGGTAGTGGGTAGTAGTTTTGTGCTGGGAGGTGTGGTGGGTTGACCCTGGCTGGATGCAAGGTGCCCACCAAGCTGCTCTATCACTCCCCCTCCTCAGCTGGACAGAGGAGAGAAAATATAACAAAAGGCTCGTGGGTCGAGATAAGGACAGGGAGAGATCACTCAGCAGTTACCGTCGCGGGCAAAACAGACTCGACTTGGGGAAGTTAGTTTAATTTATGACCAGTCAAATCAGAGTAGGATAATGAGAAATAAAACTAAACCTTACAAAAACACCTTCCCCCCACCCCTCCCTTCTTCCCAGGCTCAACTTCACTCCTGATTTTCTCTACCTCCTCCCCCCGAGCGGCGCAGGGGGACGGGGAGTGGGGGTTTGGTCAGTTCATCACATGTTGTCTCTGCCGCTCCTTCCTCCTCAGGGGGAGGACTCCTCACACTCTTCCCCTGCTCCAGTGTGGGGTCCCTCCCATGGGAGACAGTCCTCCACGAACTTCTCTACTGTGGGTCCTTCCCACAGGCTACAGTTCTTCATGAACTGCTCCAGCGTGAGTCCCTTCCCCGGGGTGCAGTCCTTCAGGAACAGACTGCTCCAGCGTGGGTCCCCTGCAGGGTCACAAGTCCTGCCAGAAAACCTGCTCCAGCGTGGGCTCCTCTCTCCACGGGTCCGCAGGTGCTGCCAGCAGCCTGCTGCAGCGTGGGCTTCCCACGGGGTCACAGCCTTCTTCGGGCATCCACCTGCTCTGGCGTGGGGTCCTCCACAGGTGCAGGTGGATATCTGCTCCACCGTGGACCTCTGTGCGCTGCAGGGGGACAGCCTGCCTCACCATAGTCTTCACCACGGGCTGCAGGGGAATCATTGCTCCGGCGCCTGGAGCACCTCCTCCCCTCCTTCCCTTCACTAACCTTGGTGTCTGCAGGGTTGT
Source organism: Fregata magnificens (assembly GCA_013389945.1). Taxonomy (NCBI): domain Eukaryota; kingdom Metazoa; phylum Chordata; class Aves; order Suliformes; family Fregatidae; genus Fregata; species Fregata magnificens. Next base: position 186,699 of record WAAD01001459.1, read on the forward strand.
TTCTCCCTCATATTCTCACTCCTCTATCTTCTGACTGTTGCTGGTGTTGCACAGGGGTTTTTTTCCCCCTTCTTAAATATGTTATCCCAGAGGCACTACGACCATTGCAGATGGGCTTGGCCTTGGCCAGCGGCAGGTCCGTCTTGGAGCCGGCTGGCATTGGCTCTATCGGACATGGGGGAAGCTTCTAGGAGCTTCTCACAGAAGCCACCCCTGTAGCCCTCCTGCTACCAAAACGTTGCCACACCAACTCAATACAGGAGGTTAACTTTTACGGGTCATATGATCTTTTTCACCTTTTATTTGAGCTCTGAAGATCTGTTAGACTTTGGAGAGGCTGTAGGACATGTCCTGACAAGAGTTTTTTCTTTTGGGAAGGGTTTATCCTTAGAAATGGAAGTATTTTGTGTGAAGAGATGTTTGGCTTTCCACCCAGTTGGTGTTGCCAGCAAATTCCTTATACATGGAGTTGGACACTGGTCTTAGTAGATACTCTAACCTCACGGTGACTGGCTGTTCTTTCCTTTTCTTTGTTTTATTTTTTCTTGTTGAATGGCCTTCTGCTGATCCTGATGCAGACTGGGAAAACTTCCAACGGGCAGGGATGCTGCTTCCTGCACAGCCCATTTCACAAAGCCAGTGCCTTTTGCAAGGCATTTCTTCATTCTGTATTTAGCATAGTTACATTTTTCCCCATACCTTTGGCTTTACCAAGAATTATGGTAAAGTCCAGTCACTGTCTACAGTGTTTTATTCATAAGGAGGCCCTGTGACTGCAGGGGAATCTTGCCTCATGAGGACTGTGTGTCTTCAAGGTATTTTAATCAGTTGGCAATGCTTTCCTCCCCTCCTTTGTAAACAGATAAGATGCATACGTGGATCAAGCATTTTTTTTTTTAAATTTTTTTTCCTCTTCAGCTGCATGTGGCCAACTGGATGCAAGTAGCTTTCAAAGACCTGTTTGTGAACCGGAGAACCGTTCAGCCTTGGATTGCTGAGGGCTGGGCCTTGTGAGCTTTGCATTGTGGAGCAGTTCAAATGTGTCAGCTCACTGGGCTGTCTGACGGTTCAGACAAGAGATGCACTCAAAATCGGTCTCCTCCCAGCTGGGAAGCAAGAAGTGGTACTTCTGCCTTGGCTGGTTAGTACGCGGTATCCACATGTGGTGCGAACATCACTTAATGCCTCAGAGATGGCTTTTTGGTGACCTGGGTAACTCAAATGGAGGAAACAGCACTTGCAAACCTCGCTGCGCTTTTTGTGGTGCTGCCTCTGCTGCTCCATCCCTTTGGAGGGGCAATCTGACCTTGTCTCTCAGAAACAGCTCTCTGCTTGGGCTTGGCACTGTTTTAAACCTTGTCAGTTCAGTGATCCAGTTAATGAAACAGGCCCACAAGCGTGGTGCAGCTGAAGGGAGGAAGCAGTCGGAAGGGAGAGCATGGCATAATAAATGTACAGGAAAGCAAGGGAAGGGATGGAAGCGCTTGAAACTGGCTTTTCTGCCAAAACCAGCACCTTGTCAAACTGTCCCTAGAGCGTGAGTCAGATCTCTGCAGCCTGGCTGGGCTGGATGTGGAAGACAGATCCACAAGCTGCCACGGCTCGTCTTGACCGCATCCCAGTGCGGTCACTGCTGCGGCAAGCCAGCAGCTCAGCTGAGCTAAGCAACCCAACAATGACTGTGGTAGCACCAGTCACAACAGCTGTTGGACATTCACAGCAGGTAGTTTGGTTTATATATGATTTATCTTGTTTGCAGGCAGGGAGCTCGCTGCCCTGTCAGGTGCAGCAGGGAACGGCTCTGTGCTGGGAGTTTCCTTCTGGACTTCAAACACAGGTTTTGAATGCTCTGAATGTTCCTCTTCTGCCCTGAATTCGAACTAGTTTCTTGAGTCTTTGGGTCTGACTGTTACCTGTGGTTCGCAAAACTTGTCACATCTGAACAAAGTAGGGTTAAAGTGCTCCGGAGAATCTCATCTGAAGAAAAGTGCAACGCTGGTTTGTATGGGTGTGGGTGACAATGCCAAATACAAAGCACTGGAGAATCCAGCCTGCTGTTTTTCAGTGTTTCTTAGAAGATGAGCACACAGGTGTGATATACAGGAGTGGGTTCAGTGCGTGTGCTCAGATTTGTCTGCATTTAAACAGGTAGTTCAGTATTTGCTGTCCTGTTCTCTGCTGCCCTGGTGAGGCTGGGACTCGTGTGGCTTGAAATGCCTTGCATGCCACTTCAGCAATGCAGGAGCCATTGCCTTTTTGCTGTGGGAATGTGCACCAATTTCATGCCCAGTGTATGAGATGTGGCAGCTCTAAAAGAGTAATACAGCTCCCCTGATGCTAAAGATTTTGCAGTGTCCGTGGGTTGTACAGAGATATTGGATAAGGTGAAAATAATGTGGTTTTAGAGTAGTTAGACCTTCTATTGCTGCCTGCCTTCCTTCTAGGAAGTCCAGCTGCAAATGCTCAAACAGTCCCCACTGGTGCTTGCCAGCCAAGTACTTTTTGAATGAAGCAGTGAGTGTCTGCTTACTCCTGAAACCCCAAATAAAACCAGCAGGGACCAGTAAAAAACACTGCTGAAAATTCATATAGGCTTGACTGGACTTTTCAGTAGACTCTACACTCTTCGATTATCGCTTACAGAAACTTTCCACTTACTAGAAATATCTTGGTCATGTGGGCTAAAAAACCATAAGGCTACAAGGGCACAGGGTATAACTGCAGTCTTTCAGCATTTCTCTGCTCCTGGGAGATGGCTGTGCTGATCCAAACCAGCTTCTACAAGGTGTCTCTACTGATCACAGGCTGTTCAGCAGGGCAGAGTCCCAGCTTAATCAAATAATCTTCAGTATATCTAGTATGATTGTCTGTATCTGACTATTTATAGCCTGATACTACGTGCATCAGGCACGTGTCCCAGATTGTGTCTGAGAGTATGTTTGATAATAGATTTACAACTGTGGGAAAAGAAGTGTGGCGACAGGCATAGAATTTAGATGGCTCTCCACTGCTGATCTGGTTCATATTCGTGTTTCTTAAGCATGTTGTAGAAATGCAGGAGTGCTGCTGCAGCAGCAGTGATAGCTGTCTCCGGGGGCTTAATGTATTTACTTACAGGATGACCCTGTGTGTGATTGTACCCTTGACTGGAAGTGAGAAATGGACTAGCAGTCATTCCAAGAGATACGTATACTGCTGTATCTGATTTTGGGGAAGATTTTTGCAGGGAGACAGTGAATGCGGCTGGTACATGAGCCTGTATAGGATACGGGGTTACCAGGTGGATGTGTATGTTGCAGGCATACAGACATACCTGCCCGGTTTGTAATTCTCTATCACTTGCAATCTTGACATCAAGGCTAGATGTCTTCAATTTGGCAACACAAAAATGAAGCTGAACTAAAGCAGAAAGCCCCGAAAAAGGTTCTGCTTTGTGTGAGCCGGCAGAACAGATTTTCCAATGGGATGGCTTTAAAGGCAAAGAATTGTAAAGATTGTAAAAATCTCCAAAGTTTGCTCCTGCCTTCAGCTATAAAGCTGTGAGGCTTGGAGTGATGCCTTGTGACCCTCCTGCCTGCAAACTCTGGGGCTTTTTGCTTACCATCTTTATTTGTCATCTCGGTCAAGATCGCTCATCTTCATAACAGCTGTGGACAACTGGTTAGACTGCAGGCAAATGCTTGAGTGCTCGTTGCATGTTGAGGGAAGATCTACCTACGGAGAAGGAATAAATATGTAGACTAATTGTTCCCCTGCTGCTTTCTGTTTTTCTCAGTCACAGGTGGAAAACTTCAGCTGTAGCTTGTGTATGACTACTTGAGCTCCTTCAGCTTGAAATGACAGGGAAAGAGCTTTATAACGTGATTCATGGAAGATAATAGTTTTTCCAAAATTTCATGGAGATATGGAACTGTGGCAAAAGTGGAAGCAGGATTTCTGCGCTTGTGCAGAAAAGGGATAAATCTGTAGGAGAACTAGGCATCATCTGTTCTCTTGCTCTGAGAACAGCTTGTTTTTTCAGAGATCTGTCCTTTCACATGGGAGAGCTTTGTCAACAAAAAAAAAAAAAAAGGAAAAAAAAGTTAAAACTTCCTGCATAACCTACAATTCCCACTGGTCCCAAATAAAATGAGATGTAAGCACCTCTCTGACTTTAAATAGCACATGGGTAATCAGTCCTCAGAGTCTGGTGATAGCATCAGTAGCAGTGATTGGATTCAGGGAATTAAAAAAAAAGAACTAAATCTGTGAAATCTGTGTTGCTTTCATCTGCATTCGAGTGGCTGAAGAAAAAATCAATACTTGTTAGCTAAATAGGGACAATATTGTCAGCACTGAAAGTTATTTTCCATTCTCTATACTCTGTTTAGAGCTTGAGAGTGATCGTGGGTCTGCTCAGCTGAGCCTTTGCAGAGGAGACAAAGGTTGATTTGGGGGTTAAGACTGGAAATGGGTCTGAGGTTTGGTTTTAGTTCTCTGCTGTTCCACAAGCTCCTCACATGACCTTGGGAATATTCTTAAGCTTTTTGTAACATTTAGGCAACATGTCTCCTTTTTACATGCTGCACTCATTTAGATGGGGAGTGATTGTGGGCTGGCAGTCTCTGTTTCTGACCACGTTCAGCTAAGTCCTTTTGTTTCTGGTGGACTTGGATCTTTCTCAGATATGGTTTGATGATGGTGTCTCATCCTTCAATGACTGGAGCTGCTATATGAGCTTGCTACTATCTCCTCCCACTGGTTAACGTGGGAAATCAGAGGGGCTGCTAAACCTCTTTGTGACTCTGGCTGGTCATGGCCAAGAGGCACCAGCTTGTCCCTTTCTGTGACTTTTCAATATAAACTCAACTCTGCTAGCAGCCAGGAAAGGTGTCTCTGCTGTTTCTCTGCACCAGGTATAATCTGCACCACCTTAACTGGCTGAACACTTTTTGGTGATTTATAATTAATAGAGATACTTTCAAGGGTACTTTCCCACTGGTCCTATGCTGACAGTGACCTTATCTGCATTTAACTTTGCCTCTTGGATTCTTGAAGAGAAGCATGGATTTAAGCAGTCCAAAAGAAAGATTAAGCCATCGTTTTAGCTAATCTTCACGCAAAGGAGACTGCCTGCTCTTCCTATCTTGGGTTTGAGAAATTCTATTATACTACAGCATATCTCCGAGGAAGGATTTGAGTGATGATGTTAGCAGCCCACCTTACACTAATTTTTATTCTTAATTGCATGTGATAAGCCTGCTGTCGGCAAAGTAGCATTTTCTTCTTGAAAAAGGAGTCCTGTCATTTGTTGTGCTGCAGCATGAAAGCGTTTTGCAGTTTTCCTCTGAGGAGTTTTAACTATCAGTATCTGCATCTTGGTGATTATTTCCACTTTGAACCCAACATACACCTGAGCCAGAGTTGTTGCTAGGAGGTTTACAGGAGCTTTACAGTCACAGTATTCCCCATGGACTCCTTGCAGTGTACCTGATAAGAGTTGTGAGGTCTCTGATCACCAGTCAGATCTTTGGGACATGCCTTTGGGTCTTCAATTTGTCCCTTCTTACAAAGCTTCCTGCCAAAATAATTCTCTTCAAAGACACTGAGCTCCTTAGTCCAAAGCCACTTGAGGTCTTAGCGCTCTCAAAAGGCTTCAGACTGTGGCATTTCAGCCAGTCTGCTACCTGCAGATAATCTCATGTATTTCCCAAAAGACAGTCACAGCTAATCTCCTCTGAGACCTCATTAGAAGATGCAAAGAACTTCCTCTATGGACTTATGGCTTGGCCCTGTATCCTGGCAGCAAGAGGGTTCCTGCTAGCTGTCATTCATCTTTCTGTCCTGCCCTTCCCTTCTGGCAGATCTGCAGAGAGCTCTTAGGCCTGCTGGGAACACCTGAACCAGGGTAGCCTCGGAGTACAAGGTGTTGTCAGGACAAACTCCTTTGTCTACACTTCTTCACAGCTTTCTGACATGAGAGCTGAAGCTATGTTTCAGCTGACTGTCCCCAAGGGCGGGATGTGGCTTTCACCAGGAGATGACATCCTTACATCTTCCAGCTAAATAGCTGGAGTGGTGTGAGACATCTCAAGCTGTCCTGTCATAGACTGGGAGAGATCTGGCTGAACTTTGTGCCAGCTAGCGCTGGTGCAAGAACGTTTTGTGCTCAGCAAGGGAGGTGATCTCTGGCTGTTGTGTGATGCTTTGTAACATGGTGCAGTGCTGGCGATTGAATGTGGACCGAGATCAGGAGGGATCAGAACAGAGCGAGAGTCTCACAAAAAGCTCCTTGATTTTTATCAGAAAGACGCTGGATCACAAGATTGCTGGCACCTTCTGGAGAGCACCAGGACCCAGCAAACCCTTTCTCAGAACTTACTGCCCTTATGGAAGAGGGAGGCTTAAAAACTTGGCTTTCTTTACATCTTTGGAGGAATGGTGGCTTCAGGGCCATTGTGAAATCTGTACGGTGCAGTGTATGGTTGTAGCAAATCCTCTTCCTGAAGGATTCCTCTGACATCTTCTTTGGGGTGTACACAAACTGCCTGCAATGTCACCCTGGAAGATTGCACCATATACAGGACAGTGGCAGATCAGTGTTTTGAGGCTTGACAGGATTGCTGTTTGCCGTGCTATGCTGGGTGGCTTTGAAGAGCATACAGGTACGGTAACTGGTCTCAAAAAGCTCTCTTGCCCTGCTGGCTCTTGAGATATTCTGCCTCTGGTCTTCACAGGCAAAGCTTCTGCGCAGAAGCACTATCTCTGCTGGAGCTCTTGCTCTTCAAGCTAATTGTCCTCCGCGTTTTTCCTCCTTTCCAGTTTCCCTCTTTTATTCTGTATTCTTCTTGCACGCCAATTTCCACTGTTTCTCACCTGCTTTTTAGTGAATTTTTGTGGTATCTCTGGTTTTCCCTTCTTGTATCCTCCAGTATCTCCTTCCTTCCTGACCAAGCACCATGTGTCCTTTGCGCTAGCTTTTGCAATCGTTTCCTGACTACGTCCACAGTCATTGAGGTGGGGTTTGTAAAGCTGTCTTTTCTTTAAAGTCAGTCCTGGGCCTGAAGTCTGCCATGTGGTACATTTAAAACCTTTGGTTTTAAAAATCATTACAAGAAAACCTAGGAGCATCTGCTTTGCCTTTACAGACCGAATGTCAGCAAACTGCTGGGTTGGCCAAAATGATGTGGTCATTAAATCACTGTGATGTTTTTCATTGTCGGGTTGAAGTTCTACCACTTGAGCCTAAAAATAAAGTGCTTTCAATTCTGCATGTGCAGGCAAACCATCACTTTATGTTAAATGGATTGATTAAATGTTCTGCTTAAGTGTGCTCAGTGAAGCAAGTGCTACCAAAACTGGATCATCTTCTCTGCTGAAACATCCTTTTCATTCCTAAGACTTCTTTTAAGAAATCAGAGGGCCTATATAAGCTCAGTCTTGAGCATTCAAAATTGGCTGAATTTTGCCAAACTTGATCCTTTTCATGAAAGAGTCACTTGCTATCCAGTATGCCTAAATTTAGTAGTGGCTAAACCAAAGTGGCATCAGGTACATGGTGGAGCCTGTGCAGCAAGTTTATGGTCTGCCCTTGAAAGTTTGTGATTCCTGCTGACGCCAATATAGCCCTGTTTTGTAAGTGAAGCAAGAATTCGGCAGTTGTTTCCACGTTGGCTAGTCGGAGAGATCACTTGTTCTTGGGTGTCATGAGGGCTGACAACTTCCCCAGCAGCTTGAGCTCCTGCAAAGCTTCCATTTTAATTCTTTTTACAGAAATTGCACTCTTGAATTTAAACCTTTCTTCAGGCAAAGGTGGATGCAGGTGCAGGCAATCGCTCGCTGCACCGCTGCTGATGGGAATGGGTATTGCTCTATCGAGCCAAGGTGGGCAATTACAGCAATGTCAATGGAGTAAGTCCTTGAAGCAGGTGTTTGAAACTGCTAAACCTACCTGGTCAGAAAAATATGTTTTGAAGTCACAGCTCAAGCCTTCACTTCTTTTAGCCTTGTCTTGAAGCTTTGACTGGTATCTTAACACTGTAACAGAACCAGTTTCTAGGAAGTGTGTTATTGCCTTCTTCATTTTTTGCTGCTTTTGGTAAAACAGATGGATTTCAATGTCTCCTTGGTATAGCATTTGCTCTAGATTTCCCCCACCTCACAAACACTTTCACAGGTTCTTTTCCTCAGAGAAGGTAGATGAGCGTGATCAGAAGAGCTCAGACAACTTGCACAGCCCCTGCAAAAAGCCCCTTGGCCCTTGACTCCTCCCCAGAGCAGCGTTTCAGAGGTTTCAGGGGTGTACAACTTCTGATGAAGCAGCCCAGTCAACTGCACATACACAATTGTTTTACAGCTAAATAAGCTGAGAGGATTTTTATAAGTTGCTCTTTTTTTTTTTGAAGATGGACATATTCTATTGTTTAAGGGCAGATTTTCAAACGGACTTGATTGTCACATCGGCTTCTGAGTAAAAGGTGCCTGTTTCAAACTGAAGGGCCTTGGAGAAGTTCCTGCTCTAATATTTGTGGCTGCATCCAGACAACTTAGGCTGCATTGATGTTGCTGTGCTCATTTTTCATATTGACTTGAATAGGTCTTGTGGTCTTTATCAATTTAAGTGGAACTTGGGCCATCTTTGGCTTTACTTGGGCTGTTTAGCAAAAGGATAGAAACACCCAGGTGAGTCTTTGCTGTGCCAGTTGAGGACTTCTGGTCCCACTGGACTTTCCTATAGTCCTTGTCACAGCTAGAATGGGGAAACTGCCCAGGGAAGTCCTTTGCTTTGACAGGTCAGTTACAGCTCTGGGCATCATCAGCTGCCCACAGCTCCCAAGCATTTTTCTCACAAAGCAGTATCTGAGTGCTGGAGTACTGGGAGTTAGCTGAATCTCCTGCCCTGTTATATACTAATGCTCAGGGAGGTCAGTAGCTTGCCTTCTCCTTTCACAGTTTGCTCATGCCTTGTGTAGACAATTAGATTCCATGCTGTGTTTTCAGGTGGCTTTGTCCAAGTGTGCTATATCATTTCCCTCTTTGCAGATTGAATTATTCTTCCTTTTTGAAAATTGAGTTTTCCACACTATTATAAGCTGTTTGGATAAAAGCTAGAAGAGATTAAACACTGCACAGTGTGCTACTTGGATAGGACCTGCAGGGAGTGGACATGAGCTGGTGGGTACTCTAAAGAGCCATACCAGGTCACATAAATTAGAGCAGCCATTTAACTGCTATAAATTGCTCTGGCTTAGGTCAGGCTGAGATCAACTATGGTTAGAGGATTGCAGAGCTGAGAACAGCTCCCTGATTTATGCTAAGAAGATGCTTCTGGAAGCAAAATTTGACTTGATATTTTTAATGGGTTCTTGAGACAAAAATGTCTTGGTGAGGGCTTGTTCCCTAACAGTTTGTGTTACATCTGTTGTTGATGTTCTGGAGCTTAAATATGTTTACAGCTTCTTTAACTGAAAGAAGTAATGGTCTCAGGATATTTTACAGATATGTCAAATATCAGCTATGATATCACAGCAATAAACACATCAAACTGTGGGCTACTGGAATCATTTATAGCCTGTGTATGCAGAGGCTCTGTACATCACTGGGCGTTGTGCCTGACAACTGCAAGGATGTTAATTATTATGCCATAATTCATCAATTGAAGTATCTTGCAGCACTGTTATTAAGCCAAGTTCCAAGGCCTTTACTAGGTCATTAAGCAAAAAGCAAGTAAAGACTCATTTACTCTGTTATTAATCAATGAAATAAATATATTCTGAAGTCCTGTTTTGAAAAGGAATGTACTGCTTGGGTGAAAAGTGACTAAATTAAGTAAAAATGTGTAAAAAGAAGAATAAATAACTCTTCCTATCAGTTTAAATAATTTTGGAAAATAATTATTATTTCTGGAGAGCCATGTGAGCCCAGACCAGTTCCTAATTTGAGGAGCTACTAGGCTCACCAGAAACAATGAAGAATGTGGTGGAATTTTACCCAGTAAAGTAAGTCCTGTTCTTGATCTGTGATCTGCTCCCTTCCTCCTGTCTTGTGCCTCTGCTGTGGTATGCAACTGGGGACCCTCTTTACTGTCCCAGTGTAGACAACACATCAGTTTTTCAAATCTCCCCATGCTCTGCTTGGGCTTACAAGCATCTCGATCTTCTTGGCCTTGGTTTCAAGGCCTTCAAGTTCATGACCTACCTTGGGTAAGACCTAGACCTCAAAAAATGAGCTGTGCAAGGGGTGGCCTTGGCCATCTGGAGATTATTTGGTCCAAGGTATGAGTGACCTTGTCATCAGTGGTCACTGAGTCACTTCTCAAATCCCAGGATTTGCGTTATCCTCAAGTCCCTCTGCTCTCTCTGGCGCTCGGGTTAGTTTCTTCTTCCTTGGCATGTGCCTGACCAGGGAAAGGCATGATTTTCCAGACCAATCCTGTGGGAGCAGCGTGGTGTGACCCTTCAGCAGGAGCCAGGTCCTTCCCACTGGAAGCACCGGTCAACTTCCAGTTTAGCTCCCCAGACCTCATACCCAACTCCTGAACCAAACCCAGCTCTGGCCTCTGGGCTCCCCAGCGTGGCCTATTGCTGCTGCCAGTGATGTTTTCAGTTGCCAGGGCCTTCTCTAGGTTTGAATGCCTTTTGGAAGTGCCAACTCAATGGCTTCCCACAGGGACAGGAGATCAACTTTGGAGCCTATCAGCTGAACGGCCTGTGGGGCTTCCATTTTTTTTGACCTGCTTTTGCATCAGTATCTGACAGGCTTAAATCCCACAGTACTGAAGAATTACAGCAAATATTTACTCTTCCTTCTGTTGTGGTAGCACCTGAGAGGCTGTCTCTGAAATGTGAAGCGTGTTGTGCTGAAGCACTGTTCATATGCTTGAATTTGAGACAGATCCTGCCCCAAGAGCATCCAATTCAAGTGGACAAGGAAGTTGCAGAGAGGTGAGTATATCTGGACAAAGTCATGAGGGTGTCTGTAGTAGAGGCAGATATTAAACAAAATCCTCACTGCAGACCATGGTACCTTTTGCAAGCAGGCTGCCGTCTCATCGGGCTGGGCTGAGGGGGATACATTTTGTAGGCACACCATGTCTGCCATCACCCCACCAAACAAAGGGAAGTTGGAGAATGCTTTTGTTGCTTTCTTTTTTTTTACGTTACATAAGGATGTAGACTGCTAGGATCATTAGAATGAACTTTTCCCCATATTTCAAAACCAATCACTTGTTTTGACATTTGCAATCTGGCTCTTCGCTAGTGTTTTTCTGGTGGTTGTGTCGAAACGAGCAGCCTGCATTCTCTCATTCTGTTTACGTGACTTGAAAAGAGAAGTTTGGGCATCTGTTAAATTCCCATTGAGAGACAAGCACTGAAATGTGAGCTAGATAAGATTTCATGCATCTTTCCTAATATTTATAGTTCAGTGATTTAAAGCATATAAAGCAATCAAGTTTGTTCGGTGAGAAACACATTCCAGCCTGTTCCTATTACCGTGGGACAGCCAAGGAGGGAAGCACTAGTGGGTAAGCAGAGAACTGCAGTAGAGACAGAGCAGGGGACTGACCATGGCTGGCTGGTACCGGAGGCAGTTTCTCTTCTACTGAAATGTCTATTTCTGGCTCATGCATATTATGGCACAGATATTTCCCAGAAGATAATCTGGCTTTTATTTGAAGCCAACTCTTTCTGCTGACTCCAGGTGGAAAGCCAGGGTATTTGGGTTACGGGCTTATATGTGTGAGCCACCTTCAGTGTAATAGGGAAAAGGGGCCCAGTTCTGCTCTGGGTTTTAGGTAGGGCTGAATCCTGCAATTAGCATGGCCAGCCTGTGGCTTTTGAGCCACACGTGGCTTAAGCACAATACAAATGGGGTGGCTTTGTGCAGCTGGCAGTGGATCTATGCTGAAGGAGGTCCTATGTGATGAAGGGGGAGATAAGACACTGTTGACCAGGGCCACAACAGCAAGGCCAGCCCAACATCATCCTGTAGTGTGGTGGGGAGCAATGAGCCCTCAGGGAGCTGCTGACCCCTGCTTTTGAGCCCTGTTTGGAGATCACCTTGTCTTTGCTCTCTGAAGAACATAGTCGCTGGATCTCAGCTAAATGGAAGTTTGGGGTATGCTGCCTGCAATGCTGGCCTCCCTGTGGTAATTCATTGCTGTTTAATTACAGTGGAGTTGTTTTGTGTAGGCTTTACAAAGTTAAGTACGGGATGGTCGAATGCTATCATCTATAGGGAGGGATTATACAAGGCTAGCTGGCCAGTCAAGCAGGTGCTATTTGCAAAATCTAGAGTTGTCCCAGCGCTGCTAATGATCCTTTTTAGCTCTGGGGAGCACAGCAAGGCTGGGACACTGCTGACTGCTTGCTCAGGCTCCTTGGGCTGAGGGCAGAGAGATTTGTGCTGCAGACAGTTGCTGTGAGGCTGTAGGCTGTCTGAGGGTGTTTTGATGTGCTCTCAGGATACCTCGTCTGCCACTCCGTGGCTGTTTTGTGACAGCGGAGATGCACCAGGCAGCCAGAGCCAGGGTCAGAGTCTGCATAGGGGCTCTGCACTGCAGTTTAGGAGTTGTCGCTATTTATCTCTTCAGAGTTGCAGTCGGAAACCAGAACAAGCTTTAACTGCTGTATGGACAAGAAGGGCATGCCAGATCAGACCTGCGATTTGTCTTCAGCTGAGTTCAGCTTCAGATTTGTCAGAGAAAAATGTGTGAAAACTAGTCACCAGATGCCAGATATGTTAGTATTTTGTCCATCATAAACAAATAAGCTGTGGCAAACTGGGGAATACACGTGAAGGAGTATGGTACTATGGTGCAGAAAGGCCATGTTCTGCCAATGTGAGCAGCACATGGGAAGAAGAAAATAACAGTACAGAACATGGTTAACCTTGGTCACAAATGAAGTGCCTAGAGCTGAAATCCATCACTGTTACAGCTCTGCAAGTGGAGAGAGATATAGGGAAACTGTATGAATAAGAAAATCCAGTTGCAGCAGCTGCTGTTGTGCCATTCCTGTCTTCTCTGGCTCAGATGGAAAGGATGTGAGCTAAATCCAGGGGCAGCTTTGATGGATCCCTCTGTGTGCCTGTCTCCCTCTGCTGCCTTTATACCCATCCAAGTATTGCTGTAAGGCTCACTGCCCTGGAGTGGTGCCGCTACTGTATCTTTGTTCTTTTTACCTCCTTTCTTTTCCACTGCCTCTGATGTAAATTATGTGCCTGCTTTTGTAAGGGCTCTGCTGACCTATCCATGTCCTGTCTGCGATCTCCTGGCTGCCTTTGCTCTGCAGAGCTGCTCTTCATTGCCTGTTTAAGACAACTTCTCACAAAGTACCCTCATACTTTCACCTCTGGTGCCCTTTGCATGAGGGAGGTATCCTCTAAGCAGCCACATCCTTTCTGCTCATTCCTCAGATATCTGCTTAAAAATCTCATCTCCTGGTGTGCCTCCAAACCTCCACAGCAAGTCCTGTAACCTGTCACCTAATACTGAAAGGCAAACTCATGGGACTGTTTCTCAGGACTGACCAGAGGCTCTGCTTTGTGTCTCTGTTCTTACTGCCTGTGGGAACAGAAGCCCTAAGCTGGGTGACTTCCACAGCAAGCAGTTGTTAAAAAAGTCAGTTTTCCTGAATATTTTCACTCTATGTCAGCAGAAGTGACCTGAAACTCCTGCTTTTCATCAGGCACCGAGGGGAAACCTTGCTATGAAATACTCTTTCTCCCTTGATGTAAAATGCTTTGAATCAGGAGAAAGTGTTTTCAATTAGGTTTTTTTGACCATGGCTACCACAAATGTGGGGCTGGCTTGTCAGACAGATAAATGTAATATGTGGTCATGTCACCGAAATCAGGAATAAACCTCATAACACC
>WAAD01001460.1:4285-35598 GCA_013389945.1 Fregata magnificens
TTTATCTTACTCCTACTCCCGTCCATTTACCAAGGCTCCAAACCTTCCAGTTGGCACATGGAAAACGGCACTGAAATTGCAGTTAACTGTGGTTTGCTAAGATTGAACATTACACCTCAGAATAAACAGGTGGCATACGAACCAATTTAGACAAGCACAAACACAAATTGTAACTCAAAGCTTTCGGACACTGACCAAGAAAGAAATTTCATTAAATGGCAGAATGGTTTTCTACCTTTGCACTCTCTGTTTAACTGAAAAAAACTAAGATGACCATGGACGTGGTTTGACAGACAAGCAAGATAGAACAGTTGGGAAAATAAATCACAGATGAGTCAACAATTTAAATAAAACTTGTGATTTTATTTTTTAAAAATTTCAAGTGACTCATTCATTATTATCTCCCTATAATTTTCCATTACATACACTCCGCCTCATAATATCTGAACAGATGAACTGGGTTTCTGTTCAAGCTAAACAAGACATTTTATTGCTTCATATGTCTTTGAACTGTTCACATGTTAAATTAACCAGTGAACTCTTCATTTGCTTTACAAGAACCTTGAAAAATTCTTCCTAACTTCTGCAACTTCATTTTTGCAATTAATGCATCTAATAGGTAAAACGGTAAACAGTTGTTAGAGAACAAAATGCCCATTGTGGAACGCTGAATGCTATAGTTAGATTAGAAATGACATGTTAGATCAAGCTCCATGGTTAAAAATCATCCCTTTTCACGTGGGCTAAAAATAAGCTTTTACTATTATCAATAACTTTCAACAAGCACAAATCTGTTTCGCGGATACCCTTTCAGGGTATATACCTATTCAGCTCAGTTGTTTCTTGTTTCAGTTTAGGCAAAGATCATCCTTCTAAGCAATCCCATCCCAAACATTACTGTGTTTCACTGTTACTGATCATCTCCGGAGTTGCTATCTGAGTTGCTGGAGACATTAATGGGGCAAGAAAGAGGCAGGCATAACCTGTCAAAGCTAAAACAGCAGAGGTAGCAGAGTTGGGGTGGAGGCTGTGACACCATTAGAGGGAAAAGGAAAGCTATATTTACAGGAGTAACCTAAATGTGCTTGGGAAAGTTCCTAATCATTGTGGCCAGCTGGCACAGAAGAGTACACTAATATGCTAGTCAACACTGAAGTGTCTGAAGAGGCTGCATGCAAACTGCTTATTGGGAATGGTCCCTGCAACAGTTCTATTCCCACACCATACTTAGAAATTGCCTGTAAAAAGTGTAAATTTGTGTGAATGAAAAGTGTGCCAGGGTCTGGGCCAATAGATACTACTACAGATGATTGTCTTTGACCATTCAGGAACATTTCCCAGTACTGTTTGATTTACTAGCATACAAACATGCCAAGCCTTCCCAGAAGGTTTAAAGTTATGGCACATAATAAAAGATTTCATGCATTTCCAGTCTTGCTGTTGAAAATCATTTGGTTTTAGGGTAATATTTAAAGACAGGATATGAATGATCAACATTAATCAACTATTTCTAAAACTTCAATCAAGATAAATCATACTGGATGCAGTGTAGTAGTTGCATTTTTGACTGAAGAATACAACATTGTAATTGGGGAGGGAATGCAGGTTGGTATCACATAGATGATGGATACCTTTAATTCATTTCATTCAGTTATCCCTAGCTGTTGACGTAACACAGCATGTGCTCTGCCTGTATTGTCTATAGAAGATCATTGATTCCTGGCAGCTGTACTGCCAAGTCTTCAAGGCTCTTTATATGCAAGTCATCTAGAACAAACTTGGCACAAGTTATACTATCTAGACATATTGCAGTCATATCTCCTGAATACAGAGTGCACGTAGTCTGAAACAAAGCCTGAGAGAATGGGGAGATGTAAGTTGTCAAAACTTTACAATTTTTGATATGTTTATCCATGTAGAGTATTTGGAAGACTCTCCACAGTTAATAATGAAACAGCATGTGAAAGGTGACTCAAGATTCAGGCACGAGTTTACCACAAGCAGCAAATGAGGAGAAACACACACAGAGGTCTCAAACTAAATCACAAAGCACATAATGTGTACAGCACAGTTAAAAAACACATGGGAAACACAACAGAAATAGAAAAAATGCAAAGGGACAAAACCCAACACTCAGGCAGGAGAAAAAACCAAACCAAAACAATACAATGCAAGTTCTATGAGAGCTGTCAAGAACATAGAAAATATCTTGTATTTGAAGCAAATACTTAGAAATTAATATATCCCACTAATCTTCAAAAACGAGAAGATAAATCAGGAAAGGATACAAATTAAAAAGATAATAGAAGATTTTTTCCTGTTAAAAGGAAAACCTCTTTGCAAAGAACCCACAAGAAAAGCCAAATGTAAAAAGATACAAACAAAACATTGCACAAGGTTTACATGTGTCTTGTAATCAGATGTCAGAACTCAGGTGAATACAGTTAATGATAGAGAAATAGAATTGGCCAAAGGAAGTATATAGATTAAAAGCATCTTGAAGTTAGATGCAAGTTTCAGTCCTAGAATAGGAGGACAGTAGTTCAGTGTGGAAAATAACTGATCTTGGAGACAGTTCAACTTTTGTAATATAATTTATACAACGTGCATGGTCTAGCCAAGAGGGATCATGTCATAAGCAGACATTCCTAGAAAAGATTAAGTCTTAGCAATATTGAAAGAGGATGACATAAAGCTGTTTAAACATTAGAAGAACATGCTAAAAATGAAAAAGGAAAAAAAAAGTTGAAAACTCTTCCATGATAGTTGCATAAGGTACTAAAGAAATGGCTGAAAAATGTGTCAGTGGAAGACAACATTTGGATCATGTAATAGTCAAGCCAAAGAGCAACACAGCAGATTTGTTTGTGCCTGTGGTGGTGGTGTTTTGTTTTATTTTTAAGGTGTTGGGCTCAGTTTTAAAACATTTGACCTTATTCTTAAGGAATGAGAATTTTCTTGAAATAGAGGAGCCGAATTACTAGATGTGATCAAAACGTTTCACATCTTTTCTCAGGCTAAGAAAGTGAAAGATGTTCCTATTTAAGGCATCCTTTGACAATACTAATTCTTTCAGAATATGTTTGGGTCAAGAAATATCACTTTTTGCAACATCCTAGACAGTAGAAATAGCCCTGCAGAAGCAAAAGTCTATCTCAATCCTTGGGAGATGTTTGCATAAGGAAACAAACGTATGTATGAACCACAATGGAATGGTTGAATTCCAAGTTTTGCTATCCTCTTCCATAAAAGATTCCATATAGAATCATAGAATCATTTAGATTGAAAAAGACCCTTACGATCGAATCCAACTGTAAACCAAGTCCACCACTAAACCATGTCCCTAAGCACCACATCCAAATGTCTTTTAAATACCTCCAGGGATGGTGACTCAATCACTTCCCTGGGCAGCCTGTTCCAATCCCTGACAACCCTTTCAGTGAAGTAATATTTCTGAATACCCAATCTAAAACTCCCCTGGTGCAACTTGAGGCCGTTTCCTCTTGTCCTGTCGCTTGTTACTTGGGAGAAGAGGTCGACACCCACCTGGCTACAACCTCCTTTCAGGTAGTTGTAGAGAGCAATAAGGTCTCCCCTCAGCCTCCTTTTCTCCAGGTTAAACAACCCCAGTTTCCCCAGCTGCTCCTCATAAGACTTGTTCTCTAGACCCTTCGCCAGCTTCGTTGCTCTTCTTAGGACACGCTCCAGCACCTCAATGTCTTTCTTGTAGTGAGAGGCCCAAAACTGAACACAGTACTCAAGGTGCGGCCTCACCAGTGCTGAGTACAGGGGCATGATCACTTGGCCACACTATTTCTGATACAAGCCAGGATGCTATTGGCCTTCTTGGCCACCTGGGCACACTGCTGGCTCATATTCAGCCGACTGCGGACCAACACCCCCAGGTCCTTTTGCGCTGGGCAGCTTTCCAGCCACTCTTCCCCAAGCCTGTAGCGTTGCATGGGGTTGTTGTGACGCAAGCGGAGGACCCAGCACTTAGCCTTGCTGAACCTCATACAATTGGCTTTGGCCCATTGATCCAGCCTGTGGATGTTTTCCTTCTGATAATTTTTATCCTTTTATGTAGTCTATTCTAAGTATTAAATCCATGTGGTATGGAGGTGTTTCTTGTCTTCTGGAAATAAGAAAGCAGTAGTTGCATAGTACTTTTAGGTTGGCTTGTTTTCTTGATTTGGCAGGATGGATCTTCATGAAAAGTTTCTAAATTGAATATATTTCCAGACTCCTTTTAAATTTCCTAAAATTCAGCATAATGAACTACTCTGGACGATGACGCTCTTTGTGGTCTGATATATTTTATTTTCTCCCGGCAGGGTTTTAAAAATATTTTTGACATTCTGATGTTGCTCTCTGAATAAGAAGGTATTCAATTGCTTAAGACCTGGCCTTACAACTAACTTAGTCTTGCTAACACTCACCCAGAAAAATCTGTATTTTTCTATATTGCCATTGCATCCAGTGATTCAAAGTCTCATTTCTTTTGTGCAACTTGAGATGAGGTTGTTTTTTATTTTCCAGTATATAACAGTAATTCAGACTGAGTGACATTGGCAAACTGCAGCCAAAACTGTCAATTAATTTTACATCCAACATGAAGTACATTACACAACTTTTTTCAGCTAACTCAATATTATATGACCAAAGAAATTTTGTCATTCTTACTGGGAGTGCTTGAAACCTGCAAACCTTAGATGGCCTCAAGAGTTAAGAATGGAGACCATGTGCCAAGACCAGCTCTTGATTGTCTGTTAAGATTTATGTTTATGTGACTTGACCAAAATAACACAAGTAGTCTGTAGCAGAGGCAGCACGGCATGCTTCAGAGAAGCATTCAACTGCTTTAGCCAGAAGGCAGGCTTTTTCTTTTTCTGCTCTCTTGCCACACTCCAGCTTCTTAGTAGCTGTAATCAGTGACACAGCAGAGTCCAGAAGACAACATCATCCTTCACTAAGTGTTCCTGATTTAATCACCAGAGTACAGATCATATTGAATCTTGCAGGTGGAAGGACTGCATAAAACTGTAGGCACCTCTGCTTGTAAAAGTTGAGGGGTTTTTAACTTAATTTTTTTTTCAGTCTGCTTGTTTCACAAATGATTTCACCCTTTAGCAATATGCAGCTACAAGCAGCTGACTCTGGAGAAGCAATTTTTAATTAAAACCTGTTCCCCCCCCCTTTTGTTTCAGTTAATGATTGCCAGGAGGTGTTGCTAACCACAGGCCCTTTCCAACACATGCTGAGCACCCTCATATCCTATCACCTTCCACAGAAATGATGGGTGCTCAGCATCTATGATAAGTGAGAAGACACAGATATTTCTCCAGGAGCTGAGCTGTGCTAAATGAAAAGTATTGACTGAGAAGTTCTTATTTTGTAATCAGTTCTTCATTAAAAGAAATTACTTCCAGTAGTGAATAATATTGCCCTAAAAATCTAGAAGTACAGAACAAAAAGTTCTGTGTCAGTTATAATGGTAAATAGCTTTTGACAGGATGTTCATGATTTAACAGTTCCAGTGTTTCCTAAATCAGCTCTTAAACCGTAATATATATGCATTCATAATAATTTACTTCCTGATTGGTTGGGTGTTTAGGACCTAAGTTTGAGCTAGGATCATGTGGCTAAATGCAGAGCACCGAACGTTTTTGTTCATTCATTCATTTAAGAAAAAGAGCGATTAACTATAACATCTTTAAAAACGCTGCTATCAAAAATACACTGGACCTTTTAAATCAGAAGAGTTATTTTCAACATTAATGTTTTTATTCTATGGATTTGGTAGGTTATACAATGAAAGTCTCCTGGTTTAGGCATTGACAAACCTGGGGTTTCTTCCTCTCATTTATTGGCTTCTTCAGGAATTTGGTGAACTAGATTTTATAGAAACGATTAACAAAATGTTGCTTTCATTAAAATCTAGTTGGCTCAGACCTCATTTGATGTTTTGTTCTGATGACGGCAGAACACAGGTGGTGTGTCTATGGCTGTTCAGACATGCTACTATCCACAGAAAAGTTCAAAATGGTACAAGTCTGTGCAGCCCCTTCTGCTCTGTAGACTGTAATGCACCAGCCCTGGAAGTATACACAGAGAAAAGAAAGTACTTTTACTCCCTTCATCCAGCTGATACAGAAAATACCACTGACCTAAACCCTGCAACAAACACACACACTATGAACACTGCAACAACCAAATGCATCCCCTAATGACTTATAATAAACTACTAGGCTAGTTAAAATAAATGTTATATTATACCAGTAGGTTTCAAAACTGCTACAAAGCAAAGGCTGCCTCACAGAACAGTGTTTCTGCTGACACAGAATATTGCTGCATAGATATTGCAGAGATGACACAGGGAAAAAAATGGCTTAGATTGGAAGATGAGGAGCTTTTTCCATGAAACTAGGCTAGATAAACAAAAGAATGAGGGAATAACAGTGGACTGGTTACACAACTACCACCAAAAAAAGAGTTCATCTGTCATCCAAGTGAGGACTTATCCCTCTTGTATTGGGTTTTCCCTGCAATTCAGCATACAAGCATCTTAACGTACATGCAGGTGTTCAAAGGAATTGTCTAGCACAATGAATGCTAAGAAGCTATATCTTTTTCTACTTCAGCTAATAAAAAAGAGAAGTGGTAGCAGAGCCAGTCTTTTTCTATGCTATTCAATTGGCAGAGGGAGGGGTCTGTGAGCAGCACGTGAGTACAACAGCGCTGTGCGGGGTGAACAGCAGCCCCTCCCAAGGTTCCAGCCAAAAACCAGAATACTTTCTGGTTTCTTGTTGCTGAAAGATGACATAATCAGAAGAGAAAGCTTTAGGTTTTGGTTTCTGTGCTGATGTAAATTTTGTATCACACTCTTACAAGTATTTAAACATTACTCTGTCCCCTATGTCTTGCACTGGGTTTCTATCACTCGAGGCATTTTAAAAAACAGCTTTCTCTGAAGATTATGCAGTGTTGAGAATGCCTTCAGAAAGATGAGGCTGTTTCTTCAGAAAGAAAGAAAGGAAAGCAAAGCCAAAAACAAGTAAAAAGGAAGATACTTTAAAGGAATGCACCTTATGTGAAAGATGCAGCATTCCCACTGCATTGTGGTTGCTTCTAAAACAAAACTAATTATCCCATATGACTTGCAATTGCAGATACAAAGAGAACAAATGTGGGTATCAAACTATTCATGCAAAAATAATCTCTGATTCATCCTACCAAAGGTCACATCAAAGTTGCATATGGGCTTTTAAATAGAGGTTTTAGAAAAATGCTTAGGGAAGCTGCTGATATACTTAAAAAGAAGAAAAAAGCATGAAATTACTTTAAAATATTTGTCATCATACAGGTAATTTATTGCAGAATGCACAGGTTTAATGCCACACTAATCTCTGCTCAGTATCATGGCTTTCCATATATAGTAAATAGGCAGAGCATGCTATGTATCTGAGATTAGAAAGTGGCCCCTCAGTCACTAAATAGGCTTTTCTTTAAGTATATAGAATCATAGAATGGTTTGGGTTGGAAGGGACCTTAAAGATCATCTAGTCATCTTCAACTAGACCAGGCTGCTCAAAGCCCCATCCAACCTGGCCTTGAACACTTCCAGGGATGGGGCATCCACAACTTCTCTGGGCAACCTGTTCCATTGCCTCACCACCCTCATAGTGAAGAATTTCTTCCTTATAGCTAATCTAAATTTACCCTCTTTCAGTTTAAAGCCATCACCCCTTGTCCTACCACTACATGCCCTTGTAAAAAGTCCCTCTCCAGCTTTCTTGCAGCCCCCCTTCAGGTACTGCAAGGCTGCTATAAGGTCTGCCCAGAGCCTTCTCTTCTCCAGGCTCAACAACCCCAACTCTCTCAGCCTGTCTTCATAGGCGGGGTGCTCCAGCCCTCTGATCATCTTTGTGGCCCTCCTCTGGACTCACTCCAACAGGTCCATGTCCTTCTTATGTTGGGGGCCCCAGAGCTGAACGCAGTACTCCCTCGACCTGCTGACCACGCTTCTTTTGATGCAGCTCAGGATACGGCTGGCTTTCTGAGCTGCAAGTGCACATTGTCAGCTCATGTTGAGGTTCTCATCAACCAACACCCCCAAGTTCTTCTCCTCAGGGCTGCTCTCAATCCATTCTCCGCCCAGCCTGTATTTGTGCTATAATATGCATTCCTATTTAAAACGTAAGAGCCCACTTTCTAATCTCCATCAGGCAGGATGCAGTTAACGGACATCTACAAACATTATTACAATACATGTGAATCAGGTGATTTCTCAGATATGCAGTGATATATGTCACAAACGTAACATGGACTTAGGCACTAAATCTTTAGGGTAAGAATAGCCAAGGTGACACTGATGCTCTAGGGGCTTATTTTCATTTTAACGGACCTGGAAGCGAGGATTTATGTGCATGATTCATTTTATTCCTAGCAAGAGTTATTTGATAAATGACATGAGGAAAACAGACATCTTCCTAGCAAAATATAACATCTTACGCAGGATTTAACCATGAAGCGACCATCGATAAACTGTAAGATATAAAGGCATTATGAAGCATTATTTCTAGTTAACGATACTATACTGAAGCTCGAAAACAACCTATTGGTTTTCAGGTCTGAGAAGCCGAAAGGCCGATTTTCTGAAATCAGCCGAAACCCTCTCCTCCGCGCCCGTGTTCTCGGTTTGTGCAACACCCCCAAATAGCAGCAAAACAAATGGCGACAGCCGAGCGCTGGCCCGATCCTCTTCCACCGACTGCCATCTGCTGTCAGGCCTGTCACCGCAGCACGGGAGGGCGGCTCCCGCTGCCTGCAACCGCGTCCCGCGGGCGGCGGCGCCGCTGGCTGCCGCAAGCGCTGCCCGCCGGGAGCGCGGCTGCCGGGGTGCTGCTCCGCGCCTCGGGGTGGGTCTTCCCCCAAAGGCTCTTCCACAGCAGGTGAAGACCCTTTAAGGATGTTCTTTCAGGTCATCAGTAAATGAAAAGGGGGTTGCGAGAGACGGAGAGAGACGATAATTCTGGGGAGATGTAAAGTCTTCCATTGGAGCAAGGATAATGCTGGAATGAAAAAATGACGTGTGTTGGGACTCCTCCACCAGCCGTCATTCCCCTGCAAAGTGCTTGCTTCTTGGAAAAGAAATCTATGAACAGCTTAGACAGAGACGGGCGCTTGTTACATAACACAGATTACTCGATCCATCATTGTTGGTGGAGATCAAAGAAAAACAGGAAGAAGTTAAGAATATGTGTCCGCGACTCACTGGTGTCAGCGTGGCAGCTTTATATTAACTAAGAAAGTTTTAATGGCAGCTTTATATTAAGTATTAAAGTTTTAACTTGCTCACTGGTCTGTTACTGTTTCATTATTATTTTAACGGAGAGGCAATAAATACAAACTACATACAAAATCAAACTTTTCTGCAAGCTGTATCTTGATTTCTTGTTGTCAGAGACATGCCAACATTTAGTTAATTCAAATTTATAGTGCTTCCATAGCTAATGCACACAGTTACAATAATTTTAGAAACCCTTTGTGTTATGTATTGTTTAAAATTAGTGATAAACAGTTCTAATGGAAGCAGAAGGCAATTACAGAGGAAGTAAATCAGGGGTCCTTTGAAGTGTTATTATGGCTGTTTTCAAAATTAAATAGGTTTGTTGCCTCATTCAAGAGAAAAGGCAGTAAGATGAATTGTAAACTATTTTTAACACATACATAAAATGTTTCATGTGGACAAATATGGGACATAATTTTGGAATATTGTTTTCTTAATTTCTGGATATTTTAAAGTTTGGCAAAAAGGCCAGAAATTAACTCATGATAATTCTCTAGAGTTTCAGTCTTGCAAACATATATGCACATAAGCAATTTTGCTCAGCAGTAGTCTGTAGTACATATTTTAGGTAAAGGTTTAAGATGAGCCTTCCAAACCACTGACGGTTAGGAGAACTAAGTACTTCTCATGAAATTTTTCTCAGTTTGTTGTTAGACTACTGAACTCATTTAAATAGCAAATATCAATTACAGTCTTACTGGAATGAGTTTTAAAGCTCACTGAGTGGGACAAGGATTTCCCTTGTGAAAAATTTGTACAGAACTATATGTGCTTCTGTTTCATGCAAGATAAACAGTACAAAAGACGTAATTACATCTGTGCTCTAGAGGTAATACTGCGTTACTTATATATGACATTTTTAACAGCAGTGCTACAAAGTGCAGTGAGGCCGAAATTGTCTCAGAATTGTCCCTGCGTTAGGAGTATGTTTCAAAACTTTCTCTTTGCAGGAAAAAGTCAGCGCTAACATTTCTTGCTGAATTTATTACTGTGGAATTATTCAATCACAGAGTATCAAAACATGCACACTCTGCCATTTGTTGCCAGCCATCTTGATTCATGGTATGTCCCTACAGTTACCTTAAGCAAAATGACGGACTGGCGATCTGCGAGAACGGGTTTTCTCCTTCTCTGTAAGTGGGTGGCAAAACACAAAGACAGCACATGACAAGGAAAGCAAATACTGGTGGGAGTCACCTCTTCTCTGAGTCACGGGATCACATGGAGCACCGCCAGCTCAGCGCAGGCGAGGGATCCTCCACAGCACCCGACCAGGCCAAAGAGAACTGAGCAAACCTACAGCAACCAAAAAGAAACCCAAAAATCCCCACTCGAGAATGCTAAAAAACCTGAAGCAATAGGATCTCTGAAACCGGGAAATTTGTGTCAGGTGCGGAGTTTCTCTAGACTTCTAGCTGTCTTAGAGCCAGAAGTAATCAACTTATGCATAAAACATGTATAGATGTGCTGTATTCTACACATGGTGCTTAGGGACATGGTTTAGTGGTGGACTTGGCAGTGTTAGGTTTGTGGTTGGACTTGACGATCTTAAAGGTCTTTTCCAACCTAAGCGATTCTATGATTCTATTGTTCTTAAAGCTCTCAAATGTCCATCTGCAAACACAGACTGCGTGCAGAAGTGGAATCAAGAAAAAGGACTTGTGGGCCCCACTGGAAAGCCAATGGATCTCAGAACTGTGATTTTGAAAAAAATGGGCAAAGATTGCTCTATACAAAAGCTAACTCAGGCAAACTGAAGCTTATTGCCTCGGGGTTCTAACAAGAAACAGTACACAGCAGCACCAGGGACCGTGCTTGCCAGGGCTGGGACGAATCTACAGAAATTTATCAACGATAACACACAGTATAGTACAGAAATTGTGTTTTGGTGGCCACGCAAAGACTGTGACTTAAATTTAAGTAGTTGATGCTTGCATTTTTTTTGTTCATCAAATAACAGACACCACCTTAATGTTCACCTCATCAAAACATGCCAGAAAGTTTTACCCAGCTTTTGGCAAGGAAACATTTCCTTATGAGCATATGTAAAAATAAGTGCTTCATGTAGAATGTTTAAACATATCTTTTCTGTCAGCTTGCATGTAATTGTTTCAACTAACTCTTTGGACGAGTATGAATCCTGACAAGTTACATAATACAGGGTTGGATTCTTGAAATTACTTTGATACCTATAATAAAATGGAAGTTAACAGCTACTCCTGGCAGGAATACACATCCCACAGTCTTTTACAAGTTTGAGTAATTCTACAAAGCCATGATCATTACAGAAACTAGAGTTTCTTATCTTTGGGGAAGGAGGAGAACAAGAAGGGGTTTTTTTCTTATTTTGTTTTAATATATTTGCTATGCACATTGAAATCTCAATATTATGCAGCAACTGCAGGATACATAAAAGAAAAAGAGAAAAAACAGAAAAACCCTTCAAGCAGTTTTCTAAATAAGAAATAATGAGGCATGGGAGAAAAAGCCCTCAGACAAAACAAAGATAAAATTACACCACCTTCCTTCCAGTAGAGCTGTGGCTGTTAGATTCCAGGCAGATGTATTTAGATGTGTGATTTCAGAGGGAGGCACCCATCACATACACAACCAAAAGAGGAAAAGCTGTTCCTAACACTAAGAAACTTTTCACACATCTTAAACATGAACAGACGTGAGTAAAGGCAATGATTTTCTTAAACTATAGAAAGTGGTATGTATACCCATTTATAGTATTCTGCCTTTTTTACAAATGGAGATTCACTCACACACATTACGTTTTGTAGGCCGCAACAGTAGCTCAAACTACTAATAAAAATGATTCACACCGCTCCACTGGATTTTGATTTGCAGTGCCTGAGATGAAAGTAAATCTTCATTTCTATGAAAACATGAGGTGACCCAGACCAAGGGCAGGCATCTCTCACTAAGTAGAGAGGTGACAATATCTGAAGCTGCTGTAGGCATCTGTTTCAGACCATGTTCTGATTGTTTTTTGAGCAAAGTAGAAGATAACACATTCTCCCCAAAACTGCAAAGCAGCAGCAACTAAAGAGGGAAAGGTAAAAAATGTCAAATCCATTAGAATAGTTATTCAAAGACAGAGAATTTAGAAGATGTACAGCCTACTTTGGTGAGTTTTCACTTCCAGCACTTAATAGGTTTCAAGTTAAAGAATGATCATTTACCTACATGCACAGAATATTTAGAATTGTAAGATAAAATACATTTTAAAAAACCTGGGAAAAATCATAGCTTACCCAAGTGCAACATGCTAATTTCTATCTTTAATTCAAAGTTTTAAAACAAAACAATACCCCTCCAAAAAAAACCACCAACAAAAAGGCAATTTCTATTGTAAATGGATAGTCAAAACATCCTTCAAAATTTCTTGCATTTTCTGTGGAAGTATGTATGCCTAAGCATGGTTAAAGGGCATACCAGACTGTTAGATCTCCAGCCTCCTCTACTTGGCAGCACCTGTGTTTTTCTATCATACTTGGTCAAAAAGTCTCACTTACTGATCTCTCACATGAGAGTGTAATATATAGCTTGTGTTCATTTTGATCTGTGTTCACTGGAGGTAGACACATCAAACTTTAAGGCTTTAATATATGCTTTTAGCCTAAATACACACATGGTCATTACCAGAGCACAGACAAAATACACTTACCAGGATAGGAATAAAGGTATCACCGTGATCGGTCATGTTAGCCTACCCTTCAACAATAGTAAGAACAAGCTGCTTTCTAAAAAGAAAGCTACAGTCTGAAGAAGTTTTTCAGGAAGCCATCGGGAATAATCAGACTCCTTCAAAAGCTTAAATGGAAATTTTTAGGAAATTTTCTGCTTAAAGAGCGATAGATCAAAATGTGTGTTTCAGTCTGATTTAGTGCTTGCTTCAAACACACACCATTTGATAGGAAATAACAGTAACAATCAATTGCTTTATAGGATGGATAGGACATTTAATGGGAATATAAAAATTATTTTCATGGTTATGAAGTCCACTCTGGTAATACAAAAGGGACTTCTAAGTAATTTTGCAAGTCATTAAGTTACACCCATTTTGAACTGCATTTCCACCAACAAAACAGTTACTGCAAGGTTGTTATATGTTGGAAAGAGACAAAAAATGTAAATCTGTTCACTTAGTAATTGAAACAAGTTTTGGGAATTACTCTGCAGATATATATATATCTGAAAATATAGGTCTGTATATATATATTGATGTATGCATATATATAAAATATTAAAATAATATCAGTGCAACAGAATATATGTCATAGGAGAATCTCTTCTGCTGTTAAGTGAAGGCAAAAGAAAGCCTGTATTTAGTTTTGAAGCAAGACACTTTTATGCTCCTATACAAAGGCTTTATTTCTGACATACCAAATGATGAATGTCAGTGTGATGCAGTTGCCTGGTGGATGATAGTATTCTTGCAGGGACAATTGGGCAGACTTGATCATAGGCATGCAACACCAGGCCTGATTTCAACAGCTACTCTGTGTTAACAGCTCTATGTTAAGAGCCATAGCAACTACATTGGAGGATCTGGGAGTGCCATATACATGTGAAAATAAAGTGCAGTGAAAATGTAAATTTTGAGTGCTGATTTATTTTGATTTTATGTAAATAAGTGATAGCTTGAGTAAACTGATTAGCTTACATAAATAGAGTCAATTTATCATCTCATTTCCATGTAAAGAAGCAGTTCTATTTGACATTTTTATACTTAATGACTCTGGAAAACAAAGCATGAAACCAGCCAGACAGTACAGAGAGGTACAGAGAAGTGTCAAACATAACAGAAGGTCTAAGACGACTGCACTTCACCTATAGCATAATAACATCTATTACAAAAGTGCCTGCTTTACAATGAATGCACCATAGGCTTAAATCCAGACTCTAACAGCTGACTCTACTGCAAACGACAGTACTATAGCTTCCCTTTTACAGCCATTGCCTTGCTGTAGCAAACAATTATATGAAAGTGTATAGTCTAAACTTACAGTCTAAAATAATTTCTGTGCAGGAATCATAAACCTCGAGTAAAAAGTTCATGTCCTCAGGAATTAGCCTCAAATCTAGCTTTGTCACTTTGTCATCCTAGAGTATGTATAGAAGTATCTCCTTGTTTAATCTTGAAGTTTATAATCTACTTCAATAAGCTCTGAAATTATTTTTATGCTTCCAAATTAGTCTTCATGAATCCTTATGATAATACAAAAGAAATCTCTCATCATCCTCTTTTATTTTTTCTTATTTCCTTAATTCTCAGCTGTAAAACTGTAACTATAAAGACGACTGACGCTGAAACTTGCAATGCCCAAGTTTAACTGCATGGCCTCCATCAGGATTTTGGCTGTTCAGCACACTTAGAACACGTACTTCCACAAGATGGTGCTCGTTCTTAAAAAATCCTACTTTAAGGTGTCTAACAAGGTAAAATGCCAAGAAACTGTAACAGGTTCACCTCCGTTCTACTTATGCGAGTATTTTCAATGATAAGACACCAAAGACTGCACAAGACGACGTTTTGACTAGTAAACAATGAAGAAAAACACTTCAAGGAGATTAAATTGCTTGTGAAAACAGGATTTAAAGCACTGTAGTCTCTGGCCAGTGACCTGTCAATCCAGCCAAGGTCACATAAAAGGTGTCTTGCCCCTCGTTTCCCAAGATGACGTTCACCATGGCAAAACCATGGGAAGCAGAGGGAGGGCAACCCTGGTCCCGCAGCAGCGGCAGCAGGTGTCAGAGTGTGGGGCTGGGGTGCTGGGTGCGTGGAGCTGCGGCTGCCTGCCAGGGTGGGGCAGGGGAGCAGCCACGGGCTGCAGGCCAGGAGACGCAGGTCCGCAGCTCTCGTGTGTCCTGGGGTTTTTCACCCTACACCTTTCACGGGTGACACGGGTTGCCTACAGAACTGTGTGATGGAAACAGGTTGCTCGGTTTCAAAGTATCAGACTGGGCATCGGGAGCCTGGAGTTCATTTCCTGTTGCTGGTTTTGAACCCATCACTAAGGAGCTGGCTCAGATGGGTTCCAGAAAGACTTAGACATGCCGTTCAAGCCTATAACAGTTGTGATTTTCTCCATGAAAGAGCTTCACTGGCAGCAATAGAGTTATTCCCAGAGTCAGGAACTCTACAGGGCAAGCAGAATTGTCAAAACCAGGTTTTTGATCTCTCTTCATTTTGTTTCCTCACTTGGGAAATGTAAGATGATTACACATCTGAATCTTGTGGGAATGAGGTTAGCACAAATCCAATAAAGTTGTGAGTTACTCATAGGGACAGATAAATAACAAAACCACAGATAATAAAGTAAAATAGTAACAGACAGGTAAAGTTCCGCTTTTGATGAAAAAGACAGACTTCGGTGGGAATTGTGCCAACGTCTCTGAAACCTGAACCTCTGATCCAATGAGGGATATGTCATATTATATTCATTGATTTTAGCCCATTTTCATTAACTTAACAACATTTGCAGACCATAGAATCATAGAATCGTTTAGGTTGGAAAAGACCTTTAAGATCATCAAGTCCACCCAACGTTGACATCTGTTTTCCTTGGAAAAAAAACCCCTTCCTCTTGTGACCTGAACTGCCCTTACCTATATGAAAAATTCTTTTACCAACAAATAAACTTGAACTGTAATTGGTAACAAACAGAGGTACTGTAGCAATCGTATCTTCACAGCAGAAAGTCTACCTTTTTGTTGAAGTGCTATGAAAAAGCAGGTTAAACAGCAAATAATATTGCATGACATTGGAAGTAGATACTGGGCAGAATTAAAAGATACTTTAAGACTTCTCAGCTACATCGGTAAAATATTGCTATAGGAGTGGGAAGTAGGAGTATGCTAGATAGGTAGTGGGGAAGCTAGGGAGACTGGGAGACAAGTGTGCTTTCAGGAGCTCTCTTTCCATTTAAAAAACACACTCCTCCCTCCTCCACCTTTCCCCATGTTATCCTCTTTCCTTACACAGGGCACCCAACTCCTCCCCTTGGGCTGGCAGGAAGGGTTCGGCACAGGACTATGTCCTTCTCCTATGGCTTACAAGCAGTTGCAAGGACAGAGATTGGGAGTCAGAAGAAAGTCCAGAGACCAACATCCTCCACTTCTGATGCTGCCAAGGATCAGCCACACTTCTCTTCACAGCATCTCCAGCGCCAAGAGCAGTAGGAACATGTGCAGCCTGCTGGAACAGGCAGGGTTGCATCCTCTCTCCCCAGGCACAGGCTGGGCAAACAGAGTTCCCTCTAACCAGACTTACACCATTCTCTTTGGTCACCTCATACTCATAAAAAATAAAGCTATAGAGATTCACTTGCATCGATGAGCTAAGTAATCAAGAGCAAAAATAAAACAGAGGAAAGCATCTTTCTACTTCCTTTTTATTGTGATGGCTGTAATTTGCATCAGCTCACAGAAAACACTCAATCTGATCCCTGTATCAGTGGACCCAGCCTAAGGAGAAATACAGATGAAGTTCATTTTGCAGGAAGCTGCTCCAGGATGCTCTATCCATTGTGCATACTATTTTTCTCTACCTGTCCCTTCTCCCTCCAAAGCAAGTATCCAAAAGATGCCAGCATGGGAAGGGATTATCACCTGTCTCCAGCCTTACAAATGCCTACTGGAACATGAATTGCAACCAGTACCTCCATGCTCTCAGAAAAGCAGTTTTGCCCCAAGCATCTGCCAGTTCCTGAGAGCTTTCAACTGCCTCTGATGCCACAGGGTGCTATTGGCAGTTTCGCTCTCCCTCCTGCTGGTGAGGGCATCGTGCTTAGGTGGCTGAGCCTTTCTGTTTGAAAGAAATCAGATGTCAGGGAAGCTTACTACAACATCCTTTTCTGATCAGTAATGTTCAGAATGACTAATGAGTTGCAGTGTCTCGAATTTCAGCTAACTTAAAGTCTTCGTTACTTCCAAGCTGGCTGGTTCAGTGAACAGAATGACCCAATAATTATTTGAAATTACAGCATTGATGTGGGCCAGGAAGCTAAGGAAGTTTTCCGAGTAGCTGTAAATGTCTCAATAATTAATGCTGCAGGTGGCTGGTTTCCTGTAGCTCTCTCAATTCCAGTACCAAGAGAGCTCAACTGGCGGGAGACTTTCCAACACTGTAGCTACAGTGTGCAGAAGCACTGGGGGAGAGAAATATCCCTGCCACCCCCATCAGCCCCCTGACGCTGCGCAGACCCTGCAGGTCTCTCCAGCTGCTTCAGCCCAGGTCCCAGCTATACTAAGATACAGAGAAATCATACAACCCTTTTGTAAAGATGAGTGCTGCCAGCTCAGTGAAAGCATGCTATAGGAATTAGGAGAGGAATTCACATCGAGCTGAAGTCTCATACTGAAGGGCCATCCCCACCACAAGGTTTATGCTCGTTTCCCCCATTCACATCAGAGCTGTGCCCAACTCTCTCTACGGACAATCAGCATCAAAATGCTTGCTGAGACTGTAATTTCAATTAATTTTGATTCATAGTAGATGTAAGCAATTAAATGGGAATTAATCAATGGATAAGTTATTACATTTTCTTGAAAATAAGAATTCAAAGTTCCAGTCTGAGGTAGAGAGATTCAGACTTAAGGTTTAGTCCCATGTCTTCATGTTACATATGTATATGGGAGCACAGTGGAGCTGAGATGTTTTGCACTACTGAATTGCAAAGATTAATAACAGAAATAATAATTAGCGGTCACTTCCTGCCTTAATCTACAACAGTTTATAAACTTACCTAGTATGCTGGCAACCAGATTTTCCCCTGAGATTATTATACTGTCTGCAGTGAGCATTGCTGATGTCTGAGAAATATGTTTATTGATAAGCAAAAACTTGAAGCAGGAATGTTATTTTATAGCCAGGTTTTGAGTATTTTTCATTTTAAATTAAATATACTAGAAATAAGAAAGCTTTACACAAGCACACAGGACCTTATTGCCTCTCAATAAATTTAAGCAAACATATTCTATGAAATTAAGTTAAATTCATTTCTCTTGAAATACACTAGCAATAAAAATATCAGTAGTCGAAATAGCTTTGTCTAACACCAATGCTACATTTTAAATGTAATTTCTTTTAGCATGGATCACAGAATCTCCCAATATGATTATAATTTCAATTTTCTTCTATGAACATGGTTTGGCTCAGCCAGAAAAACCCTCTGGCAATGTGTTAAGACAGTCTCTCTGCAACTTTGCTGCAGATATGCAGCAGAAGTTGTTTTTATGAAGCAAATAGGGATTTATGGCAATCTTTTAAAGGCAATCACTGACAAGGTTTTGAGAGAAGCTAGTCTCATTTATTTAGTTTCAATACACTGCTACTGTCTGTATCCTGATTGTGCTATGCTTTAGGCACATATAAGCACCATATATATCATCATTTAGACTGGATAGAGGGGGGAAATGGAATAAACATCAACATGATATGCTCCCCCATCCTTGTTTTCTTGCTTTTCCACATGTAGGCACAGCAAGGGGAAAAACTGAAAATCCTAGCCTCCAATGTTCTCTGAGATTTGTCAGTGACAGTTTGCTGCGGCTCACGTGAGAAGCGGAGCAGCAGAGGAGACAACTGCAGAGAGCAAATCAGGAGTATGAAGCCATAGAGAGCAAAGCCACAGGGACAGAACAATCTCTAAGCAGCTGGGGAGGAGAAGCGGAAACCAATTAAACAGGGAGCAAGGAGAGGGCGTAGGAAGCTACAAGAAGGTAGCACAAACCATTTTTTTTTTCTGTATTTTTGATGAACAATGGAAACTGAACACTGAAGTTGGAATAATCTGAAGCTGTACCACAAAATACAAACATTTTTTTATTAGCAAAGTATACTCTTCAAATCAAATGCAGGCCCATGTTTAAAGTTAAGGTTCTAATTTTATATATTGTTGTCTGGAGGCTTGGAAAACAAAAAAAATATAAGTTATTTTTCTACTGCTTAAAGTAAAAGTTCCATGAACTATTCTCCTTCACTTATACATCTTCTCACTTTCCTTCCTCCTCAAACTGGAAGTGCCTTTTACAAGGATAAAGTAATTGGATAGATCTATTCCTCCAGGACTGGTGGGGGGTACGTGGGTTACTGTATGCCGTGATGCACAGGAAATTTTTAATCCTTAAACATCACTTGGGATGCTGTTTTGTATGTAATGCAATGAGAAGTTACACTGCTCCTAACCATGATGTTTCGTTAGAAGATATCCTAAGACAGTGTGATGCAGAACTGGATCCTTTCAAGTCTGATACTACTAGTAGCAATTTTATCCTGTGAGATATTGTAAGCAGCTGTTCGGGACAAAAGCCAGAGAGGACAAAGGAAATCCTACAACTACCATACAGGGAAAATGACAATACATCTCCTGTGACTTTGGGGTGGCCCTCACTCTGGAAGAGATAGTAAAAAGATATGGGTCATGTCTCCATAAAGTCCTAGCTATGTTTAGTCAATGGTTCCTAATGATTCTTTCCAAGTCTTTGCCTAATTAAGGACTTTTATTTGATGAGCAGATGGAAAAGTTAATCCAAATTCAGGGTCCAAACATTCTGAGACAGCTATTATTAGCAATAATAATTACTGCAGCAGGGTGACTAATACACAATGAACAATTATTCACTCACTGTATCTCTATTGCTGTTTTTGAAGCCGTGAAAGTAAGTTTTTTCAGTATTTATTTAATATTAGGTGGGGTTCTAATTATTCTTATGAACAACTCTTGGTTGTCACTTTTTCTGAAAATGGATGAGTATTTTCATCTGACATACCTTGTTTTAAACGGACAAATTTACATCTTCTGTACATAACATAAATCAATTTCTGATGCCATCATTCACAATTATAATTACAAAATTCACTTTGCATAACTAATAAAATTCCTCATATCACTAACCATTCCTGTTAATAAACTCATTTATTAAAGTCTGTGAAAAGCAAACATGGACTAGGAAATTTCTATATATTCTCCAGAAAAAATTCAGGGAAAAGTAATTTCAGCACTACTTCCAGATGTTAAAAGCAGCATATTCAAAGTGGAAATATTATGCAAAGATTTGAGTGTGCTTGTTATGAGCTGCTGGCAGCATGTGGCAGTTTACAAAATTTTTGGGCATCTGCCAGTGGCAGTCATAACTGATGTCTTTAAAAAGTTACATGTTTTCATTTTGTTCCTATTGTACTATAGCGTTGCAACAACATTATATAAAACTGGGACTTTTATATGGTAGATCCTTCACTTAATAAGGGAGACATTACGGGAATGGTATCTAAAATGAGATACTGGGAAAGCAGTATTTTACATATTTCTCAAAATGGGATGACTAGAAATAGGGGTGTTCTCACAAGGTGCTTAATGTATGACCAAAAAGGAACAGATTAGAGGATTCCCAAAAGCACCTCCATTAGAGCCAGGTATGGACTTCAAAAGCATAACTCTTCAAATTTAGCCAGAGAGGCAGGCGAAGATATTTCAGATTCCCTTTTGTATCACAGGCAAGATCCTCACAGCTGAAGTGCCTCAAAGCTCTGCCCTGCTTCTGTCTTCTCTATCATTTCCTCCTGTTCATCATCTCTTCTCTACCACTGTGGTTTTATTTTTTCCGCAGAAGCAGCTTTGTGCCAAAAGCTTGTGAAATAATATGTCTTTGTGAACTCAAGCTTGGACAACTTTGAGAATTTATATAAAATTTAGCTAAGCACTTTGTTAATTTCAGTTGCGCAAAAAAAAAAGAAGATTTTAGATATAAGATATACATTTGCTTTGTTCTTGTCTCTTGGCACTGTAGTGTATACATAGGAGACTAGAATTAAGATGCAACGCTCCTCTGCTTAGAAATTAAAAAACAAAATAACTTACCAAAAAATTTGATATATTCACTCTAAGTCTCTAAAACAAAGAGGTTTCAGCCATTTCAGACACAATGTATGGCAGTATCTAGGAGGAATCCTATGGGCAGATCTGTGTAGCTGATCTTAGTGGTCCCTTTCTAGCCTTACTTTCTAACAATGTTCTGAATTTGTTATTTTAGAGCGTGAGGCATCTCTCCTTCCTCCAAATGATTTATCTGCTAAATCTGAGAATTAATCAGAAAAGGGATTATTGGTTGAGTTTTGCCTTTTCACATGATATGAGGAGACAAGATTTAATATATGTAAAGAGGCTCTTGGCAAGCCAGAGAACAGTATTCTTACTTTACAGCCCCTAACTGGTGCAAAATCACGTCACGTATCTATTCAGGCAGCCAGCTCATTCAACAGAACACCAGCCTGCAGACAGCTTTCCAAATTTAGCTGAGAGATAAACAGCGAGGAAAAAAAACCCTGAAAATGGGATGCATATAATAAAATAGCAATTAAAAATGCAGTACATTGGAATTCACCTTATAAACGCAACAGAAGTAGCAGGGATGGTAGCAGGAAGACCAAATAACAGACCTCACTCCCTCAGAGTTTTGATTTAAGCTACAATTTTTTAAGATGCTTTTGTTTGTGTTGCTGCTTTTTGATAACCACAGCATGATTATTTTTTCCCCCATTTTATACAGCTACTGAGTATCAACAACAAGAGTTGTTGGTAGGACAGTTTTCAGAACAACTGACACTTGACCTTTACTGTAAAGAGCTCTATTTGCCACAGATGGCTACAGATCAATTACTTTTGATTTTCAATACCAGCAACCTGTCCCGAATGAATTTCATGAGACTAAATCACATTTTGTCAGATTTATCACATACTCAGTGAATCTAGGAATGATTAAGCCTGACAGTCATAAACATTTCAGGAGCCTGACTGATTTTCCTGGGATACGAACAATAGGTCCTTTATTATCTACAAGAATCCTTATTATTAATAGTGATTAATTTCAGATGTTTCATGCGGTGTTAACCCAAACCCATACCCCACATCTTCAGACCAGATTTCTATGCAAAGTTTCAACATTCTGTGAAATACTTTTAATTCAAAAGGAGTTGTTCTTGAGTTCAAGCTTTTGTTATCTGTTACTCCTATTAAATCTCTTTAACAATATATATAAATGAAGGCTGACACACATTTTTGCATAGGTTTGACCTATACTGCTCTGATTTTTACAATTCTGAATTTTTTAAAGTAAAATAAATCCACTTATAGCTTTTTTGCTTCCTCATGTAAAATTTGTCCAGTTTGTCTCTGATCAGGGACTTCTTCACCCTTTCCTAACATCCAGCTACCTCATGTCACTGGACATAATACCTTGAAGTTCAACAGTGATTAACTCTCTGTTTTAATAGCTAGACATAAGAAAAAGTGTCAGGTGCTTATACAAGTAACTTGGAGGCACCTGGTCACTGGGGTGGAATCCAAAACCCTGTATTAGGCACCAAGGCTTCACAGAGCGCACAGGAAATTAGGTATCTCAGAATAGCATCCATAAATACAGACCTGCTGACTGGGAAGTTGCAAGATCTGTAAAAAGACTGGCTCCTACTTAGTATGAATAACAGGAGTGCAAGGCAAACCATAAGTGCCCCTTATTATAATGCTGCTACTGAAAAGGTTAAATTTAGGAAGAAAAGAATAGATGATTATTAACAGTCCCTAACCTTAACATTTAGCCAGCTAGTTTTCCTAAGGCTTCCTCTATAGATCTTCCTCTGCAGACTGATCTCCAGACTATGTAATTTGAATGAATCATATGCTTAAAGGAGGGTGGTCTAAAGTTGTAGAGAGATAAGCCTATAGAAAGTTCTGATGAAACTGGGAAATCTGCTGCAGCGCATCATTTATTAGGACAACGGAGACAGAAAACAGCTCTCCCTTAGTCCTTCGGAGTAGGCTGTTTCATTTCCTATGGTCTATTGTACCAATTCTCTGGGCTGCAAAAGGCCATCATTACTGACCACATACTGCTAATGTACCCTGAGACATCTGTAGTACATAGTCCTGAATTTCATTAAGAAAGATTTGGTCTAATGTTTTGAACACAACTGTTTGAACTTCTCTGGAGGCTACCTGTTATTTCTGGATATGGCAAGAAAAAGCAGACAAAAGGGTATTTTGTAAAGTCCTTCTAAACTGCTCTGAGAATATCTAAAACACTGCATGTATCTTCAAGCTTGGCAAGTGGTTTTGAAGCAGCTCTGAATAACCATCAGAGAAATTGCTTATATCAATCTGACTTGGTTTTGATTCTCTGACAGTTTGCTGTTTCGTGGAGGTATATTGTGGTGTATTCCAAGGACTCAGCACTTCCTAATCCTTTTTTAATTATTGGAAGGCCAGATTTCATCTGTAGGTCCCTGAAGAATGTTTAGATGTATCTGAGGTATATGGACAAACAATACACTATCATAATGTGACTATACTCAGTTAAAGTCATGTCCTAATGGTAAAAAAAGTTACACAGCCTAGGAGATTGTGAACCAGAACTCCCAATTCAAGAAGACAGCCTTAACTTCCAGGCAAATGCCTATTCTGTGTGAGAGCTCCTGCCATGGCTTTTGCTGATGCTGGGACTGCAAAACAATACAAGGGTCCAGAAACAAGGCCAGCAAGATGAACCTTGGTACAAAGGCACTCTAAGAATTTAGGGCACTTGGTTGAAAGGTGGTTAGTTCAGTGGTTTTCTATGTAATTCCAGCAGCCCAAGCACCAGTGCTGGAACTGCCAGGCTGCCCCTTCCCAGCTGGCTGGTCTCACCAGACTTGTGCTGTGCTCTGTCTCGCCCCTGTTCCACTGAGAGGTTCTTGCACTTGAGGCTGCAGAGTAACACAGCTTCCCTGGGCAGGATGCTGAGAGGCCCCACTGACAGCTGCTGGCAGTCTT
Source organism: Fregata magnificens (assembly GCA_013389945.1). Lineage (NCBI taxonomy): Eukaryota > Metazoa > Chordata > Aves > Suliformes > Fregatidae > Fregata > Fregata magnificens. Next base: position 28,451 of record WAAD01001460.1, read on the forward strand.
GTGGCTAGGTCATTCATTTAGGGTGACACAGCTATGGATCCAAGCTGAGAAGAACCAAGACCCCAAATCTCCTATTCTACCCTTTAGACTACTAAATAATAGCCTGTCATCTCAGAAGATAATTTGAGTCCTGAATAATTCTGAGAAGCACTGAGTAACATGTGTGCACAGAAATACCTGGTATGTAACATTTCCTACCAGCTGTCTTAAGACTTCCAGGCCAGCATGCAGATGCATTGAATCACATTACAGAGCAAGACCACTTGTGAAACTAATCTTGAGACTCAGGCTCTTGGTTTAAGCACTTTGGACTGCCCACCTGAAGATTTATACAAATATGTATCCATTGTTCATATGGAGAACTTGGACAATTTAACTAGATTGCATTGGATTATAGCTAGAAAGGAACAGCTGACCAATTATAAGGTATATGTGAGGAAGCTTAGGTACACACCTTGGTGATGTTAGCTCTTTTCAAACGTTTTCTCTCTGTTCTAGACAGACAACGACACTGGCAGTTTCAGCTGAAGCTTTACGGCATGCAGCAAGTGGGAAGGAGAGGAAGAAACACAACAGATTGGCAGAAGCCACCAGGACTGACATTGTTCAAAGAAAGACCAGCAGTATTTCATAATGGAAACTGATGTTTCTTTAGGACAGCATATGCCTAATACTGTTTTTGAGCTATTTATTTAGTCTTGTTTTGTTTGATTTTTCCTGGTGGTGGGCCTGGATTTGCTTTTATAATCAATAAATCGGAGTAATGGGCTAGTGAATAAATTATTTATGAATTATCAGCAAAATTAAAAAAGTTCAGCTCTATCCATGCCCTTACTTGATGAAAAATAGAGGGGATGATTATATAGATATATATATTATACTCACTCTACAAACAGGCATTGCTAAGCTTTTTACACTAGAGGGCACTTTGCTTACTCCCTTATATTTCACGAAATTAGTGCACTATAACCTGTATGGAGTTTTCTGCAGTATTTGAACTCCAGAAGCTTTTAGTGTTGTTGGGGTTTTTCTGAAATAAGTACATTAATGTGAATATCAATTTCAATCAGTACATATCTAAGATAACCCTGCACATCTTAAATTGTAGGGGGAAAAAATAGGACAGATGCCCAGTCTAAATCCTTTCAGTGACTTTCAGGGTACTGAAGCCATTGAAACTGAACCATAATTTTAACTATTTTTGTGCTTATATTGCTATGCTAGTATATACTGGCAGGAAATAAAATAAACATGACAGCAACACAATTATTTTGTAACGGAAAATTTAAATCATTATTTAATATAACTAAAACAGCTTAGCTTATATTTTGCAGAGTACAGCAGCCATCGGGCTCAGAAGATTGATTCCTGTCTACTCTATTGAGAGAAGATCAACATTGACAAACATATACAAGGTATTTTACTCATTTTACTATCTCCTGCAAAAAGATATGTAGGTTGCTATCTATAGATAAATGTTCATAAAATGAGCAAGTCATACCACATAGCAATTCCATTACTATCATTTTGAATGCTGCCTTTTTACGTATCAAATATAAACAAGGCAAGTATTAAAGTCAGACTAATTAAAATTATGCACATATCCTCACTCATTTCTCAGATGAGAATTATTTTGAGACAGTCTGCTCTCTGTGTAATACCTCCTACAGTAAGTGGTCTTCTTGAGAAATTAGAGGTCTGTGCATTGACCAACATCCCTGTTTTTCAGCCTCAGGAGCCTGAATATGTGGAGTAGAAGTAGCCAGAGAAACCTAACACAACAGACACCATACCAGATTCTCCCCTTGGCCTGGCAGGTTCCACACTTTAAAACGTTAAAACTATACTGTTCTTCTCAGAGTTCATAGGCGATAAAACCAAAGAAAGATTCTTTCTTGCCTTGTTTCCATCATATTAGGTCATTCTCTCCTTTTCCTCCCTATTGTTCAGATACTGCTTTGCAATACCTGAGGATAAGTATATAAGCCGGAGGAGCTAATGATTCAATCCTACACCAAAGGAAGGACTTCCTGCAGAAGTGAAGACACTGTCAGGGTTATGCAGTCTTCCATTGAAAGCCATTGTTTCCTGGCATACATGCCCTACGGCAAGGTTTTGACCTACTTGAGAACAGGCATTATGCCATCCAAACAGATGGGCAAAAGCATAGACAGTCAGGAGACCATGTTTGTACATCAAGCATGGATGATGAGGGCATGATCCTCAGCTGAGAACATTTAAATAATTGTTCATTCAGAGCTTATGCTCCTGTCACAGAAAGTAACGTGTCACCATTAATCAAGCCTGGAGTTCAGTGCCCTTTAGGAAAGGCACTGTAATGTAAGGTGGATATAATCACCTAGATAGGACTCTGGGAATGATTGGTCTGCAGCACAATTTAAAAAATGGTTGACTTCTAGTTCCACCTCTGCTACTAACTTCATAAAAGTGACCTTGAGCAATTCAGCCACACTGCTTCATTCCCTCTCGTTTTACCAACACAAAATTACATACTATACAAGCAACATAGTGGGTATGAATCAATGTGTGCAAAGCATCTACAACAGAAACGGGTACACATCACTATAGCTGCTTTATCATTTGAACCCCTTATGTGAAATTTTGGTACAACAGATACAAATCTCCATTTGTGGGCATGACAAATTTCCCATGGCTAGACCTCATATTGCTGGTTTTCAGTATCATGGGGACTTTATTTTTTGAAGATTAAAACAGTTGATCTGTGAGCTGAAGTGGGTAGAATTGCAAATGCTTCCACTTTGTCGTTTACAATTTCACATGCTTCATTGATTTGCAACATGATCAGCATGCGAAATATAGATGAGTGGGTATAACAAACGATTCCAGACTAACGACAACATTAATAATAGTCACTATTTATGTACTAATTTGTGCTAAAACTGTTTTGGACAAGAAGCAAATAGAAAAGACATATGTCGTGTACATATTTTTGCAAACCAGACACATATTAAGCAGGATATAAAAAAAAATCAGGTACAGAAACAATTGGATGTATTAAAATTGGTCCTAAATGCTCATGGCAAATGTCAAGGTTTAGAAATAATGTCTGGGTTGTTATTAGAATATAAAGCCCAAATTTCTTTACCAGTGCTTGTAGACATGCAACTCATAAGTCAAGACATAGCTATTTACAAAGTAAGACCTAAGCCTGAATTTCAGAGAAGTTATCTATTGATTTAGGACATCCAGTCTGAGAACCTTTTCCTATGTGACTTTCATAAGATAGTTTGTTAGCAATGTCTGAAAGTTAAATCTACTTGGTTCACTAGTCTCAGTAGCTCGAATGGGACTATTTACACAGTAGGTGCTGTGTAATGCCGTGCAGAGTTATTCAGGTATTTTAGCACACTTACGAGCAATCAACTTTTTGAAGAACTCCTTGTGTACTATTAATCTCGTTTCCTGCCAATTAGGTGCTGATGGAAAGGATATTATCCAAATCCACCGCAAGTTGTTCTGAAATCCCTTTAAATTGTACTGGGATAAAGTCAGTTCCCAAAAGCGTTTCTCAGAAAAGCTACAATATGTTAAGTTGGTTATCACAGTAATTACCTGTTCAAATAAACTGTCCATTAGCCGTTAAGTTTCAAGAAAATATACAGTATTGATTTTAAAATAAGTGCTGTATGATGTTTTAAAACAAATGTGTTGTACAGTCTAAGAACATTTCTAAGAAACCAACGTATTCACCAACTGATAGCGTTGTAGCGTTTTCAACATTTAGTCAAGCTTAACTAATTTCAGGGAAAGGAGTCATCCTTCAAATATATGACATGTATTTATTATCCAATTCACAAAGGTTTCAGTGCAACAAAGCATCAATGAGCCTTCATGATGATTAAAATGTCAAGAGAAAATCTAATCAGTCATACTGTGAATTTTCCCCAAATTATAACCACCACTGTTGTACTCTTACAATTCACTGTTGATGACAGAGGAGGTCCAATATGGAGGTCATGCTGTGATCTTTTCTGTGTAATTTATACAGTCAGGAGTCATTCTTAGGGCATTGTTAAACATAAGGTACACAGGGAAAAGCATAGCTGCAACTATTGGAGCTCTCAGAAGATCACCCAGTTGTAGCACAAATAGGAATGCAGGCTTCCAAACAATGCAAACCATTAGAGGCAGCAAACTATTTCTCTGCCCCATCACCTTCAGCAGTGGATGACATCTTTCTCAGGGCATTGCACTAAGCAGATTTCCTGTTGAACGAGTTGTTCATTTTGTCTCTCCCTCCCTGAAACACACAATGCCCCCCTGCATTTCCCTTGAGGTAACATGGCTGTGCTTCTTGCAGTTTGCGTCTGTGTCTTACAGGCACAGCCTTGCTTTCTTTTCATATCTATATGCAATTCAGCAGTAGGAATGCAAATGTAACTGCATTTTACTATCTCCATTCTCCTGAGATGATCAGTTATAAAAATATGATTTTTGGTTTAGGAAGTAATGCAATAATAACACAAGTCCTTTACAAGAAGAAAAGAAAGACTCAGGAGGATGTAAAGGAAGTAATCAAAAATTTCCTCAAGTTTGGCATATTTTCTCTTTTGATTGTTGTTTCTAACATTGCCTTATTCTGTATTTATGTATTGCAATTACTTCAATAATGACAGGAGGCTTCAAGCTGTTCCTAAATTCTTGGTTTAGAGAAATAATTGTATTTTTTTAAAAAATACAGATTTCATAAATAATATTAAATTTTTTTAATAAATGATGTGCCTCTCTGACTACGGTATAAATTCCTCTTACAAGTGTGTATTTATAAACATATTCAGATTCAGGAAGATCATACTTAAGTAGGAATATTTTTCATTTCCATTCAAAGAGAAATAAATACCCAGCTCCCACTGGGAAGTGGGATAGCTGGAAAAGTAAAGATTATTGAAACTGTTCTTCATGCATAACATATAAAGTATTTACATTCCTTTCTAAACTACATTAAAATGAATTTATTTTATTTTTAAGAGAAATGTCAGTCAAAATCACGACCTTGAAGCAAGCACGTCACTTTTATCATGCATCATTAGCAGCTTCAGAGAGAGCATGGCTTTGGCTCATCACGTTTGAGAACAAATCTCTCTCTAAGTAATTAAAAACATCAAAATAAAAAAGCTGTAATTATTTTTTAACAATTAAGAATCATAGCTGAAGTACATGAACCCAACCTTCCATGTTAACGGAAAAACACCTGAAGTTCCACTACACCCCGAAAAACTTGGAGAGGCTCTGCAAAGGGCCTCCTCCCCTACCATCTTCTCTGGGGCTAACACAATGGACTGCCTTAGAGATTTTCTAAAGCTGTCAACATGTGTCTGTTGCTGACAGGAGCTAACATCCCAGACTCACTGCAGGAATTATTATAGTGTATGTATGTCCTTAGAGGATCTCCCACACTGAATATCTCGCACTGCCCTCCTGCATTCACTTCAGAACTGTACTGTTTCACCACGACAAAGCGCAGTGCTCCTAATATATTGAATATTTTATTCCAGACAGTTTAATAACTTCGATATTCCCACCTTTCCCAATACTGTGCATGATTTAGCTGACAGATGCCATGGTACATGTAGCTGGCCTGGAATGACTACAGAAAAGTGTTATGAATTATAGAAGGATTCCAAATTTTGGAGGGCCTATGCAAACCTCAAAATCTTCATAACTGCTAAAGTTTCCTGTGTGAGACACTAAACTTGGCTATTAATTTTACATTTTCATACAAATACATTCACTAACTTAAACTCCTTATCTACTGTGTATTTCAAGTAAAAAGTCCTTGGATGTTGCTGTTTATTCTTTTTAAACAATTATTTTCAGATGAAAGCTCTTAAGGAACACGTTTGTAAAAACTGCATTCCTTTTAGTGGAATGATAGCTTAGGGCATTGAACTTTTAAATAAAATCTTCAACTTTGTCCTTTTGATAAGATATACAAAATGGTATCTTCACCAAAGATTCTGTAAAATGAGCAACTGTTTCTCCTCTAATGTGTTTAAAGAATATTTCCCAAGAAAGGCTAAAATACGTAATTGTTTCAAAAAGTTCTGGTTGGAATTAAACTATTGTACTAGAAAAGGAGAAGGTTCAAAGTTCAAAAGATGGGCTATGGGCTTTCTTTCCGTCTGGAGTTTGCAGGACTAACACTTGCTGATCCTTAAATCTCTTCTCTAATATCTACACTTGAATTCCTCTAAAGGATGAAAAAAGTTTGTTACATACAATGAAGATGTTATACAATGAAGTTTTAACAATAAGGAGATCACAAGACAGAGCTTACTAACACATCTGATATTTTCTTGGTTGGATACCACCAACATGAAAGAAAAATATGCAGTTAGTTCCTATGTACAGCTAGTGCCTTCAAAGGGCATCTCATTTTTCAATCAATTTCTGCTATGCTTCTCCAGGCTGAACAACCCCAAGACTCTCAATAATCTATGGGGCTATTCAGTTATTCAGGCCCTCTTCAGTTCTTATACATATGTCTCCCTTTCTCTTTGAGCATTTTGGAGAGAGGAATGCACAAAAATAGAACATAAGATCCATGCTTTGGCTTCTTCTTTGTGCCTTAGTCTCTTCAGTGATTAGTACCAGTGAATTGCTGTGGGTTTTTAAGGTGTATTATTGCCTACAGGTTGTTTGATTTTTTAATTCACATCACTCACCTTTGATTGATGACAGGAAATGAGAAATTATACATAACCCTGAAAAACGTTCAATGTTTGTGTGTGCTCCTTTCATAGTAACAGAACACTCACAAGGATCCAGTGNNNTCACAAGGATCCAGTGCTGTTATTTGCAGGTAACTTAATCCTTTCATGGAGTCTCCTGGAAGTGACACAACCAGAGCAGCTTTCCACATCCTCATCCTCTTGACATTTTATCCAGAACACAACTTCCCTGTCACATCCTCTCTTCCCAATCACCTCCTTTCATTTGTCTCCCTCCTACTTCCGTTTTCCTTCTGCTGATATAAAAGCATTTGGCCATAAAGGAACCTCCTAAAATTATAATCTTGCGCTTCTTCAACATGTATTTCTGTATTGAATCCACACCCTGTCTCCATTAAAAAAAAAAAAAAAAAAAAAAAAAAACCCATGAGGGGG
>WAAD01001460.1:35977-69484 GCA_013389945.1 Fregata magnificens
AAACTCCTTGTACACCTCTGAGAAACTCCAGGTAACAGTAACAACAAAAATCCCAGTGTAATTCAAAGTAACCTTAGTAGTTTCTTTAACTTGCAGCAGACTTAGCTGGCAACGCATGAACTTTACACAATTTCAGAGTGCTGTGGCTATTTTGGGAGAGATCCTCTCATATTGGGAGCTTAAAAGAAGGGTCCAAGAACACTAATATCTCTCCTTGGGCAAATGCCCAAGGTAATATTTATTTGTGTTTCAAAATGCAGCCATGACTCCCAGGAGGTTTATTTTACAGGTAACTCTACCACTTACAATGCACAGAATAGGCACAGATTAATACAGATGGTTGCAAGAAGAGAGGTTTGTTTAAGCTAGAATGAGGACTTTTCTATACCATCACAATGCACATTAGTACAGCAGAATAATTAAGGCTGAAGAGATAGGAAATAAAGAGCAGCGTTTGCAGATGAAGTGCATAAAGTATACCTCACACCGAGTTGCAAAAAGCATGCACTACATGTGTAGAGAATAGTGTTATATACACAAGCTGCGTAAGCAAAGCACTGATTTACAAGTGAGGTTACTGTGAAGTTTAGAACCAGGATGTTGATCACTTAAGTGCAAATAAATAATTTCAGAGGAGGAAAATGCAAAGAGCTTGTCCGATGGAGTGAGAAAGGTAAAATAAATTGTGAATGTATGTCACATGCCATTGTGCAGATACAAGAACAGAGCCAGTACTGCTCCAGAAGATTAAAAATGTATACTTTTTTAATTCTCCATGTAAGTAGAGGGGTTTTTTATAAGAGTTTGAGGGATATTCTTCTGTCCAAAAATGCTGGTTTGCAAAAAGCAACATCATTTTACATGAACATAGATTTTCAACATTTACTTCACTTGAACTTTGAGCAGAAATGTCACATAGCACTTACTGTCGAAACACTCCCTTAACATTTTTCCAAACTACACACTTTGGATTTCTGCAAACAAAATTCAAAATATATTTCAGATAAATTTTTAAGTGTGATAAATTCAAATATTTTAATCTTAAAATTGAGCATTTTAATCGACCAACACTGAAGTACTTCTGTAAGTGTAGATTTGCAAGAAAGGTTAAGATTTTAGTCCCTAAAATGTTCAGCTCACAGGAATGTTCAGATCACAAACTTTTCTGTCTATCAGTGAGGTTCTACTTCCTGCACAAGTCTACTCTTCAGGATTTTCCCATCAAAACACAAGGCTACTAAATGGAAGACTAAAGGTGTGTTTAACAGAACTATAAATTTCTATTATGAACTCAGGAAGTGCAAAGAAAGAGCATTTCTTTTCTATATAACTTAACTGCCTTAAACCAGTCTCAGACATCTTTTTGGAGGCAGTAGGGTGTTAAAACAAAAAGTCTAAGGACAAATAATCTGCTTGGAATCACTTTAGTACTCCCTGCCTATTGTAAAACTATGTAGATGCATGAGTAACACACATCCATCCGTATTATGGCAGTGACTGAAAGTTTATTTTTTTTCCAGATAACTCTACCTAAATTTGATCTTGAATATTTTAATCGTTAATAAGAGGAAAAAACCCAATGAAGGCCTTAGAAGTTGCAAAGCTACACCAGATGCGTTTCATTGTTATATTTGTCAACATAGAAAGAACATCTGATTTATCTTTATGGAGCATGGCAAATCTAGGTGGTACTCTTATGCTACTTAAAAGACAAATTCGAGTAAGTTTTTAGGCGATGAACACATGTACTCTGATCATTCTTCCTATGTATTACTAAGTTAGAACTCGATATTTACCCATCCTTACATTCACTCCAAATACTGTATTTGACACAATAGAGAAAATGAACGAGTAGTTAACTGCTGGTGGATTTTGAGACATGCTATAGTTGGCATAAGATATCTCTTATTAAGTCATAATTTGCATTTCATCATTGCTTTCTAATGATAGACACAAAGCGGGGCGGGGGGAGAGGAGAAAGTGATTTTCTCTGACAATCTCTTTTAGGGAATGCTTAAGACATGCCATATTTTAAGATAAAGTCATCCTTGTTTTCACAGTTTCCTGTAAATGCATATCACATGGTCTTTGCAGCTTCCACAGAAACACTGTTCTCTCAGACTGTCTTTCTGAAAAGGACAGAAAGATTAAACATATGGTATAGTTAAAATTAACAATACAGACCAAAGTTTGCAGGCACTCTGCCTACTATTTTTAAAGAGAATCTTAAATCACTGTGCATCCTCATGCCAGTGGGACAGCATCCTCTTGGAGCCACCACGAGTTTGGAAGTTCCAAATTCATTGGCTCTATTCACTCTCTTTAGATTTCACCAACAGACATGAGCTACTGGCCAAACATAAATCCCCATTTCAACACCCCTGTGAATCCACCATTAATTAGACTTCGTAGAAGTGTTTTTGAATTACCTGCACTTCTCTTGAATCAGTGGTATGAAAGCAGGACCTGAATTTTTGTGAGTCTACAAAGAGCAGTTCATATCTACCAGGTTACCAGGTAGGGAGTATCTGGTTTTCCTAGTCAGTATTTATGATGTTGGCATATATACTGCATTTATTTCTAGTGCTTTACCTCTTCAAGTGTTTTGATTAAAATACTGGCTGTCACTTGCTTATTGGATCCTAATTTTGTTGTATTTTGGCAACGGCTGGCTTTCAAACAGGATCAGAAATTCAATTTCAGTAGAAGCTGCTTACCTCAACAGCACTTTCCCACTTCTATCAAAAATCACTTCTAAAAGCACTATAAATGTATATTATTATCTCTAACTATATCATAAAATTTGTGATGTCTTTCTCTGCAGAGAAAAGCAGATTTTTTGATTTATCTGAATGGTACAATTCAGATTGTCTAATAAAATCACAGCTGTGAAGAAACCATGTAATATTTAGATATCTAGTCAAACTAAAAAAAAACCACCTCTCTTTTTCTAAAATACATTTTTTCAAAAGGAACTAACTTGGATATAAATTTCTACTTGAAAACTATGCTTAAAAGCCTTTCAGGGCACAAAACAGGTTTCTTGTTTTTTAACTTGTGTATGAATCGGTCTGCTTGTAAACTTCTATTTTTCTATAGTGGCAATTTCCTCTATGGCTAGTCACCAACTGCAGTTAAATCTAGTCTAACACATTTTTTCAAAACCAGAAAAGTTCATTGGATAGAAGCCCAGAACCTTAAATAAGGTTGGCAGAACTTTTGAGATGTGGTAAACCTTCTTTACATGAACTAGTCAGTGCCACAGCTTCTGAAGTGACAAAGACCTTGTTCAAAAATTAGAGTTCCAATTTCTTTCTAAATAATTGTTTGCAAAATAATGGTTGTCTCACTGAGGATCAGGAACACGTTGTCACCATAACTTCATCATACATAGGATTACCTTTTGGTAGCTTTTATGCAGAGGCATATTTGTTCACCACAAAGTCATGTTTTTTCACTTTAACAAAATTCAGTACAATGAATACATCACATAAATGCCAGATAGTGCAGATGTAAGAATAAGTGTGTGTGTCTGTTTGTGCGTGTGTGTACGTGTAAAGTGTATACTTTTGCCACAATCTCCAGTACTTCACTCTTTTAAAGAAGTAAGGACTAATTTATAAAAACAGAGTAGAAATCTATATCTTCAGGATTTCAACTGCAGCATATTACTTGTTTGTTCATAACTGAAGGTATCTACTGGGGGAAAAGTGAGAGAGAAATATTGCTCCCCATTATCCTCTTCTAAATTTGAGGAAAATTGTTGTTACAAACTGGGAAAGCATTGCTTGCAAGTTAAAGCAGAAAAATATTAACATCTTAAGTAATTCACTATACCTGTATCCACACTAACTGTGATTTTAGAAAAAAAAGGGCATTAAAACATTAGAAGGAATTTTGACAGAGCTTACAGAATTCACACTCAGTTACAAAGATCATTGATTATGATAAAGTAAAACATAAGGCACAGTAAAAGAGATCTATCAACAGAATAAAAGGAGAAACAAAATGCGTCCTTCAGCTGTAAGAGGTTTGCAGGATATGTCTCAAATAGGATGGCAGAATAGAAGTTGGAAATATTCTTTCTGGTTCCCCTCAGAAACTACAAACAGCCCTGAAAAGTCAAGTTAATATGAAATAGCTGAAATAAATACTCTTTAGATCAACTCCAAGGCTATTTAATACATTAATATTAATATATAGTATTTAGTTGCTATCTGAATGTTAAAATAATTTGTGTTTTTATTTTTTAAATAGAAAATGGGGCCCGCATAGAGTAAGGAGCAGTTTCAGAAGCTTATGTCCTATTTACTAAATAATGGTGTGTTGAAGAGGACACCAAGTTTTCCATGGGATTATTGCAGTCGTAATGCTAACAAGGATTTCTGATGTGGTAATAATTTTGACACTTCTATAAAAGAAAAAATTGTGTGCAAGGAAGTAGCAGGTGATGCCCTTCTTTAACAATCACCTTTGTGTCACAGTAAACTGTAAACATCTGCTGTATAAGGTTGCGCTGCTTTTGGCTCGGAGAGAGTTAATTTTCTTCATAGAAGCTAGTATGAGGCTATGTTTTAAACTTATGCTGAAAACAGTGTTGATAACACAGAGATGTTTTTGTTATTGCTGAGCAGTGCTTACACAGAGTCAAGGCCTCTTCTGCTTCTCACCCCACCCCACCAGCGAGTAGGCTGGGGGTGCACAAGAAGTTGGGAGGGGACACAGCTGGGACAGTTGACCCCAACTCACCAAAGGGATATCCCACACCATATGATGTCATGCTCAGCATATAAAGCTGGGGGAAGTAGAAGGAAGGGGGGGACATTCGGACTGATGATGTTTTGTCTTCCAAAGTAACCGTTACGCATGATGGAGCCCTGCTTTCCTGGAGATGGCTAAACACCTGCCTGCTGATGGGAAGCGGCGAATGAATTCCTTGTTTTGCTTTGCTTGCGTGCACGGCTTTTGCTTTACCTATTAAACTGTCTTTCTCTCAACCCAGGAGTTTTCTCACTTTTACTCTTCCGATTCTCTCCCCCATCCCACCAGGGGGGGAGTAAGTGAGCACCTGTGTGGTGCTTAGTTGCTGGCTGGGTTTAAACCACAACAAAGGTACAGATTTATGTTCTTTAAAAGGCTTGTTGTGCATGCATAATTCACGTAATTCTTACAGCAGATTTAAAATATTTCAGAATACTAAATTACCACTTGTGACTTTACAAAATAGACTGCATTTACTTAGGGAGGACACATTTCAGACCCAAGTGCATATTTAGAGAGATTGACAGATATTACGGATGGGAATGAAAATGGGTATGTTCTGATGGAAATGTTCGTTTGTGAAATACATACATCAAACACATGTAAAATACATAAATATTTCTTTCATTTGGCTAAACAAACAAAGGAAAAACACCAAGCACATTACAACCTTTGGGGCAAAATACTTTGGGTTTCGCAAGAAAGAGTCTACGGAGGAACATACAGTTCCCACGCTCCTCTTTCCCCTGAAAAGTTACACCTGTTAGAAGAAATAAGTTTCTCAGTTTCCCACAAATCACAGTAAAGATTATGAACCTTTCAAAATAAGAAGCCTAAATACATTAATAGTTGCTTATATGGAAAACACTTTAAACAATGGTTAAACTACCATAATGCAGATTTCTATATGAAAGTCTTATTTGGCCATTTTCTGGGTGTAAGTGCAACCATTGGACTTAACAAAGCACCGTCTCCTTTTTGCCCACCTTTGATAAAACCAAAAGTCCAGAATAAAATGACAGTAGCAATTGCATTGAAGGCAGAGCACAGCAAGAACTATGATTGTTTTTTAGTAATTTCTGTAATCACAGTCCCTTCTTTTCTTCCTTAGATGGAATATTTTTATTCTACTTTGTTTCTTGATATTTGGGCTTCAATTTTTCAAAAGCAAAAAGAGGCAGTATAACAATGAGACAAAAGATTTTATTCTGTCTTTTGACTGCTTTTTAACACTGTTTCAACAGTGCAACATGTTCACTGCAACATCCACAGAACTGAATATTCTGTCTTTTATCCAAATAGTCTCCTTAATTATCTGGAATTTTATGGTTCCAATGGCTAAAAATACTGAAGTTCTGTTATTATATTTACTAGTGTGAAAGTAAGTGGAGGTAATAATCAAAAAAATGGCTTAATTTCAGACATAGGAGGAGATAATGGTTAAAACTGTGTAGTCAACTATTTAATCTCTTACAAAATTCTCTGCAATAGTTTTTATTTATACTCTTTTTTTCAAGCTTAATAAATAAGAACTATTACACAATAGCCCTAAATAGACTTAATCACATTATACATGCTTTCTCAATTCAAACAGTAACAAACAATATCCATTTTAGCATTTTTTTTTAATATTTCTAACTTCCAGCCTCATGTTTTTTCCAGTGGGCATTATTTTTTTTAAGTATTGATCTGATCTCCTCTTCTTTCTTTGATGGCAAATAAAGACAACAGAAGGAAACAAAAGCAAACAACAAACAATTCCTGGCCCTGAAAAAAGCTGACAAAAATTCAAGTAGATTACTACAAAGTATGGAACTGCGTAAGATCTGCCTGTGCCAGAAAGATCCATCTCCTAGTACCAATGAAGACAAACACTTTATATAACCTTTCTCATAAACTGACCAAGCTCTGTAAAGCACAGCTTTTTCTTTCCCCCCTCTCATTACATTCTTTAATACTCCCAGAATTACTAGGAAGTGGAAGAGACCTTATTTGTCTTCAATGAGTTCTTTACACTTATTAACCACGCTAAGAACAGCAGTTACTTCATTTGATGTTTTGCAAAATCAGGGTTTCCACAACTGGGGGAGGGGCGGGGCGGGGAAAAAAAAAAAAAAAAAGGACTCATTCCTCCCAGAAAATGAAGAAACACCAGTTCAGGGATGTCTCAAATGGTCACCAGTTCCAGCTCCATAAGAATTCTTCAAAGGCTACAAAGCGTGTAATGAGAAGATCTAATATATTTCCCCATAGCAACCTTGCTGCTTCATGTCCATTCTTATTCCCTGTTCCAATACACCATCATGTTGTTCCACCACATTTACATCATATTCTACGGTACTATGATATATTAAAAACTTGTCTTTCACATCTCATTTAAATGGAAGCATGCATGCATTTTCTCACATTAGCAAGGGAGATAGTGTTGAGAGACTTTACTTGGTAATTGCCCTGTTCAATCTCTTTAAGTACCCCCAAGTCTTGCCAAAAGTAAACACCACAGATTTGAAAGGCAACAATGTTGGTAATTTATTACCACAGTAAAAGTCTGTGTAGAAAATACACACAGAAAATGAAGAGGAAAAATAGGTGGACCATCAATTTCAACATCCTCTTTTCTTCTTCAAAGGACAAAACTATCTTCTGAGACTTAGATGTTATATCTGTGACTAATTTCTGGAGTCAAATGAAAAGAAAAAAAATTTTATACCAAATTAAAAAATGAAAGTGGGGGTTTTTTTGTTTGTTTTTTTCTTCTTTCTCCAAAAGCTACTGACAGAAATGTGTATCTTTAACAAGATCATTTGTGATACACATGACACCCAAAGTTTTAAATCCTCAGTCAGTTTTCCATATCCATATATCCATCTACTGGTATTCCTGACAGGCAGTCCCCTGATGTGGGATAATATATGACATGAATTTCTGACAGTACCCTGTCAACGCCTGAAACCGTCACTCCAGAAGGATGTTACAAAAAGCCAACAACACCACCCTAATATTTAGGGTTAAACTGCAAGTTGAGCAACTGATCATTAATCCCAACATGATATAGTAAAAACAGATTAAGCTTTATGTCATTATTTTTTCATTCAACTAAAAAACCCAACGACACAACTAAAAATATCCTATATGTTGTAATTCTACTAAAATTCAACACCATGTCCATGTTTAAAAGTTATCGTCAGGATATGGAGGACTTTTAGTGGAGAGTACTGCTTTGCCTACAACAACTAGACCATATGTCATCTATTTAGACAGAGGATTGCAAGGAAATGGTATCTGGACTATCACATTTTTAGCCTTGCCTGACTGTGAGAGTGTTGATATCCTGAGTAATTCAAGATGTGGCATTTAATTCACCACTTCAGCTGACAAGGTTAGAGAGAATTCCCTTGCAATCTCTTCACTCAGTAAGCAAGCGTTTATGTTTCTGGTTTCTGCTGTTGGACAGATAAAGTAGCAGAGGAATGCTTCAAAAATAGAATTCTCTTCTAAGTGGCATATTCCAGAGGCAGGCTACTGTTCTATCATTTCTTAATTGCTTTTTCCCTTGTTTACTTTGGTCAAAAAGTGGCACCTCTGTCTGTGGATGCTGTTAAGTGTAAGGTATTACAGAAGGAAAAGGATGAAAACAAGTAATCCTTTCCAGCTAATGATCCACAATGGATAATAATGCAAGTTTTTTCACAGTCAAGGAAATTAGCACTCCCACAGACTTTTGCATACTGAAGAGCAGAGTGAGGAAATCTTTTTTTAAATACTTCCTCATTTGTATAGGAACCATTTATTAGAGCCAGTAGGTCACCTGAGGTGAGACTTAACTGCATCAACAGAAAGATAACGGATGGGAGGAAAGGGTGATCAGCAGAAATAGACCAGTACCTTCATATGGAGCTCCACATTTTGAATGGGGATGTGACAGAAAGGGATTTTGAGTGGAGGAAGCAGTAAGGATGGGTTAGCAATGGAAACCCTGCAGCCTTGTGGTAGCCATTAACAAACTAACAGAAGTCATACACCTAAAAATGTAGAAAGAGATTCCCTTGAATATGCAGTGGGAAAATTGATAAGCTGTGTCTCACTACTATGTGCTATGATGACACCATGGGTCATACATAGAATTGCAGTATTTTAAAGTCTTTATGTCAATATAATACTCTATCCTCTTTAAAAGAAACAGAGGAGCCTAAATCATGCTGTGAAATAAATTGAATTCTCAATAACATAAAGGGCACTTGGAGGGTTTGAGCATGACAGGATGGGGAAATGCCGTCAAGCCATCTTGTTTTAACTGACTGCCTGCAAACCCTGTAATGGACAATTATCCTCCTAACAAGGAGACCGAGGCATTAGAATAAACTTGCTGGCTCACATTTCCATTAGTACTTTTCCCCTTTACTTGTGGCTGTACTAGCTCCTTCCTCTGCTCCTTGACTTCATTTTAAACCATGCGCCAACATCCATG
This sequence comes from Fregata magnificens, assembly GCA_013389945.1. NCBI lineage: Eukaryota > Metazoa > Chordata > Aves > Suliformes > Fregatidae > Fregata > Fregata magnificens. Next base: position 45,207 of record WAAD01001460.1, read on the forward strand.
AATAAGACTATGTGAGGGTCAGTCAGTTTGGAGGGAGAGATAGCATTCATCTCTAAGAGGAGATCCGGGGCTGGATGTTGTTCATCTCACTGGCTGTAAGTGTACTGCAACATAACCAATGTTATCTGCTTGAAGGCTGTTCCATCCCCAGGCTCCTCCAACTATGATTCAAGAAAGAGTGAAGGACTGCTCCACCTCAAGCGATGTGTCTGTTCTGAGGTTCACCAAGCCAGACACTGGATTTCAGAATCACCCTCTGTGGGAGGCAGTGCCTCTTCCCTTCACGGCAGCACTCTTCCTTGTGCTTACTGACTCCCGCAATTCGGTGGCGGTGTCTTGATCTGGCCACTACAATGACTCCTATTTCAATAATCCTTTCTCCAGAGGACAATGACATCAAGGACAGCAGCTTGGGACCGAGTTCAAGCTTACAGTTCAGTTCCTTTGCCTGGATTCACAGTGCATGAACTCTCTACCAGCTGGGATTGTTCCAGCTCACGTAGGGTGAGCAAGCTCAAATCTGCTGCCATAAGGTCTCAGCTCCAGAAGCTTTAACTCCTTTTCCTTCACCTCCACCCAGGAAAACATACTTTGATGAAAGCCCATGCTCTTAAGGTATGTTAAGTAGGAAAATTTAAAAAGGAAGTAGCAATATGAATGGCAGTACCAACCCTAACTACTTAACTCTAAGTTAGTTAGGTAACTATACTGATCTAAAGAGGTATACAACTTCTTCCAGTCTTCAACCTCAGCCTAATTTTCTTTTTTTTTTTGGTGAGACATTTCAGGGTTTTCTACTGTACAGTAGATAGACCACTACAGTTTGCAATCTCAAATGAAAGCATTTGTAAAATGAGAAGAAATATTTGTATACATTTTTGTGACCATGTTTGCTTTCACCATAGAAAGTGTATTGGAGTCTTACTTTCCCAAATAAGTTTTGAATTTAAAACTGTAACTTAAGTGCTACAAAGCTGTTACTGTTTTTCCTTCCAGTTTAATTCAGGTAACTCTAAATTGTTCCTTGGGTTGTATTTTCTGGTTTCAGGAATCAATATAATTGAGCTATTTTCCTATATCTGGATTAACAGAATGATAACTGAGATATCAATGAAAAGAAAAAAATGATCCCTTAAATGCAGCCATCTCTTCAGGTCTCATGTCTGTGATATAATGCAAAATACTGTATTTCTTTTCAAGCTTTTTTCTACAGTTTACATGCCCTTTCATTTTTCTGTGCCTACTGTACCTCACTTCTGATGCTTAAAAAATTTACCACATTCCTGCACCTTTCAGAAAGTATTTCTATACAAGCATAGCACCCTCGATCCCTTCAGGAAAATTTTCAGGGATGGAAAGCACTATATCTGGAATATATGCCGTATTACAGGTAGCTCCAAAATCCCTCTAGCTGTCTTTGCATCTCTGTTTTCTGCTGTTTCTCTGCTAGCTACTGTTCTTTCAAAAGGTCTCCAGTACCTCCTGGAAGACACACCTACAAATCTCATTAAGTAGCAGGTACAAAAAGATGAATACCTCAATAGGAGAAATAAAGTCACAGCCTAGACCTCAGACCTTGTAAACCCTCAGGAGTCCTTACTCAAAAGATTTTGGGATGGACTCCATTATACCTTTTGTAAACTACCTAAAATTATTTTTTTACTGAAAAGCACCAGCATGCACCAAGTCTAGTTCTGCCTCTCAAATGTCTGTACAGTGCTGATGTGACCTTTGTAACAGAGAACACAATAAAAAATGTAGTGTAGCAGCAGTTACTCCTCCAAAGAAATACGGTTTTCCTTCAGTGTAAAGGAAGGTTTTGCACTCTACATTTGAAGATGCCACAGACATTCAGATAGAACACGCATTCAAAGCATCATACAGGGCTCATCTGGTGGAATTCCTGAAAAGAGCCACCACAGAGAGGACTGAAGTACTTAGAGTAGGCTATAAAACTTCTGATTACAAACAAATTGCTCCTAATTAAGGTTAATTAGCAGCCTAGGCCTCATCTTGTGCCTTCTTTCCTGCTGAAACAATCCTCACTGGTCCTACATTGAAACAGCTTTATCTCACACTGGTGTGAGGGGAGGTCCAGGTATATGTTTCCAGAGTAATAAGGACCAATCAGACAGGAAAAGCCAGTCCACCTGGTTTCATTAAGACCACACAAGGAGCGTTAAAACAAATGACTCTAAAATACCAACTATAGTTAGCTACCCAATTAAATATCTTAATGCCAGAAACATTAATTAGTGTTACTGCATGGTTGCATTCTGAATGAGGTATGGTGAGTACGTGCTTAATGTTTTTTCTCTGACATCCAAAATGGCCATGTAACAAAACTTAAGGAAAGTGGGAATCACAAAACCATTTCGTTTGTCATTACACTCATACAAATAAAGGACAGAAATCTTCATTTTAGAAAAATCTGCATCAGCATTAGCCCAAAATTGCCTCAAATTGGGAAAAAACCCAACAAACCAAAAAATATAATTTTTTTAAACAAGCTTTTGTTTTGAGTCAAATTAAATATTTTTTAACTCATTAAAGGTGAAATATCAAAATTTGATTTTTTGCATGAAAAATCTGGCAGACTAGTTTCAATATAGTCTGAACCAAATATCTTCTCATCCACAATTTCACTGTATAGTCATCAAACAAACACAAAAGAAATTCAACATTTAATGAGCTCCACTGGATAATGCTTTGTAGTTTATTTTTATCCAAATAGTCCTCTCCCTGTATCAATGCATTAGGCACATTAAGTTCAGGAACATCACATACCAACAGAAAAAACAATTTTAACAATGAATATCCTGAGAGCATCCATCTTTTCTTTTTTTTTCTAATAATACTAGCCAGATAGCATTCTCTCTGCTTAAGAATTATACCAATTTTATGCCATTCAACTGGGAATTTAGTGTTCTTGAAATAAAATTTTCTTTTCTTTTTTTTTTTTTTAAACTAGATACAGAATTTATAGAAATTAAGACACCCAGACTCACAGGTGCTGAAAATTAATGCAAATCCAAGACTGGTATATGAGAAATATATTCCTTAATTATTGTTTTTTACAATATGATTTCTTACGAAAAGAATGAGGGCTTAGTAACAAGTATTTATCAGTACCTCCCAAAAACTTTTCTCTCATGTGCAGTTATATCAACCACAATAAAAGCAGGCACTAGATGAAAATGGTCTTACATTATATTTTTATGTTATTAGTATAAACTCTGTTTTTCAATTTAGCATTTATACATGCATTTTTTTATACTAAACGTGCATATTTGGATGGCTAGTGTCTTATTACAATGTTCATACTTAAAAATTGATCTCTGAAAAGTACATGCTAAGGTTTCAGATACCACAGGGATGCATAACTGAGAACAGTAATAGTGATGCTAAAAATTTTTGCAGGGGAAAAAGAAAAAAGTATTTTCTAAGCACAAGACAAAAAAAGCTTGTCTGAGTAGCAAAACTACCAAATCTATTTTAACCTGTTTTCACACCCACCAAACAACGAATGTTGCTAAAGCAAAACACAGGAGAAAGCCATTTGTAATAGTGATTTGATATGACACATACATATACATCGGAAATGACAAAAAAATACAGAAAAAAAATCCAGGTTCAAAACTAATTTAATAATCCTTGAAGTTCAACCATGAATAATATCATGCCATAGTATCTTCTTCAAAGGAGAAGACAACAGAAACATGGTTATAGATATAGCTCATCTAAATATGCATGATTTAGAAAGGTCTCAAATATTCATGAAAAATTGAACAAATGAAGTGTAGTATAGAGACTGAGGTTTTCCAGAACCATCCAAAAAAATAAAAAACCCAAACCACAGCAGAAAAGTTATGTCACTTTTTATGTATTTTTCAGAACATACTGTACTACCATTACAGTAGACATACATATTAGTTCATAATTATTTAAAAACATATTTCCATACATAATCAGTGCATACGTATTTTAAAATATTCTAAATACAAGTGTCACACACAGAGATAGTACACTGCAGAAGCTACTAGAATTTCACAGTCTACACATGAGTACCTACTTAGATTTTTTTGTAATATGTCTTTGGCTAAGCATTAAGAGGGTTTTGTATAGAGCAGAACATTTTCTCTAAGAAAATCCATTTTCCCCCATAATTCTACAATGAACAACTATTAATTTGATGTTACAGAAAAAGTAGAAATTTCTTCTCTTACTCATCCAAGTCTTTCCCCCAAATAACATCAACTTATGGTGAGATGCAATATTGACAGATAGGATGCATGTTTCACATGTCCCCCCAAAATGAAAATGTGTAATAACAACAACTTCCTATTAAGAGACAGGTACATCACATGTATGAGGCCTTTCTGAGGCCTTCCACATAAGTACTGAGATAAATACTACACTAATGTATCAATATGGACTTTAGAGGTATCTTGCATAGGTACATGTAAACCTAGCTTCCATGGCAGCTATGAAAGGTGGTACTCGCACATGCACCCTTCTGACCTCTATAAAGCAAGTAGGTGGGAGACTGCTAAAAAACCTGATATAATACTAAAAAGAAGTTAACAAGGAAAGATATATAAAAGCAAAAAGTAGAATTTAAAAAAAAAATCACAGACTTAAAATAAACACCAATGTGTATAAAAAGTAAACTGGATTATTGCTGAGGTTGTGGTAATGGGCTGATTGTCATGACAATGCTGTTAAAGACACGCATTCAAACCAATAGTTTGAATACCTAATTTGAAAGCAAAATGAATGTAGGCAGACTACCAAAATAAATCAATGCTTCTTTTCATTAAAATATAATATGGTGGATCAACCCATGTAGTATAATGGTGCAGACAACACCAAGTTGTGCGGGAGTGTTGATCTGCTTGAGGGAAGGAAGGCTCTACAGAGGGATCTGGACAGGCTGGACTGATGGGCTGAGGCCAGTTGTATGGGGTTTAACAAGGCTAAGTGTCAGGTCCTGTACTTGGGTCACAACAACCCCACGCAACACTACAGGCTTGGGGAAGAGTGACTGGAAAGCTGCCCAGTGGAAAAGGATCTGGGGGTGTTGGTCCACAGTCAGCTGAATATGAGCCAGCAGTGTGCCCAGGTGGCCAAGGCGGCCAACAGCATCCTGGCTTGTATCAGAAATAGTGTGGTCAGCAGGACTAGGGAAGTGATCGTCCCCCTGTACCTGATGCTGGTGAGACTGCACCTCCAATACTGTGTTCAGTTTTGGGCCCCTCACTACAAGAAAGACATTGAGGTGCTGGAGCATGTCCAAAGAAGGGCAACGAAGCCGCTGAAGGGTCTGGAGCACAAGTCTTATGAGGAGCGGCTGAGGGAACTGGGGTTGTTTAGTCTGGAGAAAAGGAGGCTGAGGGGACACCTTATTGCTCTCTACAACTACCTGAAAGGAGGTTGTAGCCAGGTGGGTGTCAGCTTCTTCTCCCAAGTAACAAGTGACAGGACAAGAGGAAATGGCCTCAAGTTGCGTCAGGGGAGGTTTAGATTGGATATTCAGAAATACTACTTCACTGAAAGGGTTGTCAGGGATTGGAACAGGCTGCCCAGGGAAGTGACTGAGTCACCATCCCTGGAGGTATTTAAAAGACATTTGGATGTGGTGCTTAGGGACATGGTTTAGTGGTGAACTGGTAGTGTTAGGTTTACGGTTGGACTCGATGATCTTAAAGGTCTTTTCCAACCTAGACAATTCTGTGTATAATCTAGTAAAGCAGCCAATAAAATTACAATTATTTGAGAAGTGCATTTTTCATTTGCATTTGAAGAAATACAAGGAATGAATGTCTCATGCTGAAACTGAACACAGGACATACCAAAGTAATACAAGTGCAGTGAAAATATTACACTGTCTTAGTAGCAATAGTATTTCTGAGTTACTCACAATGACACAATTGCAGGTATATTTTTCTGAACTCAAGTAGTATAAAGGCATAGAGCAATCACATCCCAAAGTAATGTGTTTAATGAAGCACCAATTTCCAAGAGAAATATAGCACTATAAAATCCCTAATCATGTGCAATTCTTAGTAGTGTCTCCCAATAACTTAGCTATGTATGTATTAGTTATGATGAACTAGCAAATAATGTTTATTTTGAAGAAAACATAGCATGGTTTTCAGAGTAACCTAAACATTACATGTTTTTAAAAACCACTGAAACCACAATTTTAAATAGAAATTCATCTCAGTCTGAAAACAAAACCAAAACATTAGCTACAATGAAATCCTACCCTTGAGCATCCTGTCTTGGCATGTCTTAGATTGAGAGAAAGCAATGCAGTTTTGGCACAGCCACAAATTTCACCCAGCCTGTTAGGAAGAGAAATTGGTCTTTAGAAGGAACCTCTCCACCTACATGACAAGAATAATACCCTTCCACTCCATGGTGGTAGACCTGAAGGAAAGGTGCAATTTACCGCCAGTAGTTCCTGCCTAATCATTTGTGATGGAAACCCAGCAGATCCTGCTCTGGGTACCGCTAGACAGTGGCTCACTGCATCCCAGGAACAGCGGCTGACAACAAAAGGTTGGAAAGAGACATATCTAAATCACAGTAAATTGGTAACCCACAGCTGGCTTGTGCCATAACAGCACAGTCACTCATTCCAGATGTTTCACACGATCCACTGAAATCTCCGACTGGTACATTTGCTGGACTTAATAGACTCATGGCAAGCTCTCAAAGCCCAGTTTTAGGAAATGCCAATTCCCCCAACAGATCTGAACTGTTAAAGAAGGTATTCTTCCTGTTTCAATGAAGGAACTGCCAAGCTATGACCATAACTGTTCTGAGAAGGAAGAAGTTCCTGGGAACTGCCAGAGAAGGCAGTCAAGCACCCAGTACCTTTCCCAAAAGATCCACCTAAGTGCTTATGCAGCAGGGAAGCTACACAGGGTCTCTTGCCTGCAGCTCCTGGCACAGTCTAACTACACATGACCAAGAGGTCAGTTTGGTGAAGAGCCTCCTGGGAAATGAGGAGGTCAGCCTTTTCCAGTAAAGGACTGCCCAATCAACCAGGAGGAATTTCCATCAAGTGCCAAAAGTTACTTTCCTCAAGAGACAAAAAAAAAAAAAAAATCATCCAACACATGACAAACACTGCACAGGAGCAGACTGGTAGGGTCACAGTCACAAGGCAACTTGAAAAGACCAAGGGCAGAGATGAAGAAGGGACCGTACCACAGAAGCCTTGGTAAAGTCTTCACTTACAGGAACAATAATTTTAAGAAATGCATATGCATCCCATCTTAGCCTGTTTACTTTTCATTCATATTATATGAACGTAGTTGTGAATAATCTAATATTTGTTTACATTGTACAACATTTGAAGTCAGAGACATTAACATGGTGCTTACCTTAGCCAGAAAGTGACAGAATTTCAAAGTAAAGGTTACATTTGAAAAAACTCTGCCTTTCATTAAGAAGATCTCTTTTTAAGGCAACAATTAGTGCATGGATCTAGGTCTTACCTCAGTTATGTTATGTGTTTTTGGGAAGATCGTTTAACCCGTCCATTTCTTCTGCTTTAAAAATCAGAATAACTAAATGATTGTCACTGCAAAAACCAGTCTTTATTAGTCTTCACTCACAACATGGTTTGGAGATATAAAGCATTTTTAGTTTTATGTATTTCAAATGAGCCCTAGTAGCTCCTGATATACAAGGATGTAAAGGTTTTGGGTTTGTTGGTTTGTTTGTTTTTTTAAATGAAACAAATTAAATAACAGGGAAAAAATAATTTTAAAAAATCAGTCAAAGTATTCAATTTACATAATTCTTATTCACTAAATAATTTGAGAACTTCCTCTGACAAGCTATAGAAATAGTCAAATGTGAGTTTCAAATTATCCAATAACAAATAATTTCTTGAATAACGTCTTTGACAAACAATATTCAACAATATCTAATTATAATGCTCCTTCAGCCCCTCCCATTTTCATAACTTTGGGAGAAATTAACATCTGATTCCATATTTCCATACTTGCACTTTTCACCAAAATGTTTTGTTTTGAAAGTGTGTGCTGAAAATCCATTCAGAAATTTTTGAGTTAATAATTCCAAAGGAGAGCAGGACAAAAGGGCATACCTATCTTGCTTCCCATCAACAAATAAATCAACGCACATTAAATGGTTTGTATTGGAGTACATGCAGTTAAACACCAGAAGCCTCAGGAAGAGCCAAAACTTCATTAGTTGAATCTTTGCTAAGTATCATCCTTACTTTCAAATATCACCAATAGGAAGCAATGGCATTTACAGTCGTGCAAAACAGTCTACCAAGATACATCCAATTGTCTTGAAGGGTTTCATATATTTGCTTTCACAGTAATATGGTAGAAAAATATCACTATCTCCTTTGTAAAGTGGCTATTGCCCAGGTCCCCTCAAAGAGGGGTAGGACATTTAACCTGATCTTTTGTGCTGGTTTTGGCTGGGATAGGGTTAATTCTCTTTATAATAGCTAGTATGGGGCTATGTTTTGGATTTGTGCTGAAAACAGTGTTGATAATGTGGAGATGTTTTAGTTGTTGCTAAGTAGTGCTTACACTAGTCAAGGACTTTTCTAGCCTCCCATGCTCTGCCAGGTGCACAAGAAGCTGGAAGGAGAGGGGACACAGCTAAAATTGTTGACCCAAACCAGCCAAAGGGCTATTCCATACCATATGACATCATGCTCAGTATATAAAGGTGGGGGAAGAAGAAGGAAGGGGGGGACATTTGGAGTGATGGTGTTTAGTTGCCAGCTGGGGTTAAACCACGACAGTCCTTTTGCCATGACTCTGGGTTCCAGTTGTCATAGTATTTTACTCCAAATTGCCTCTCAGACAGGACTTCTTGTTTCACTTGTCTCATCAAAATATCTGAAATATGATTGAAAGCTGGCATTTAATACATAAGAATTGAGAAGAATTACGAACATATACCAAAGTAAAGAACAAAAGATTAATCCTTGCAAAAACAAAGGTTGAAGAAGGAATTGCTTCTATTTGAAACCAGCTTGTCCAATTTTGTGGTTTTATGTGATTTTGTGTACCCTGGAGGTATGTATGTTCCCCTTTGCAGGCACATAAACGTGATGACAGGTGGGGCAAAGGCAGACAGTAATCCTGACTGCGCTTCAAGTGCAATCACAATAGATCAGTTCTACTCCTCTCATAGAGATGGCACTTTCCAAAGACTAATCACTTCTCAATATAATTTTTTAAATAACACAGATAGGGGCAAGAATCTTAAGTGTGTAGGATCATACTGTTTCTTTCCTGAAAATAAACTCAAGTCTTACATATCTACTCCATATCTACCCTCTTCTTGTAAGTTCCTTCCATTTACAGAGAAAATACTAGACTTACCAGTGGAGAGACATTTCATGTGATAGAAAGTAAACATAAACATATATTCAAAAGACGACAGCTTTTAAAAAAAATACTACTTTTGCCTTTAGACTTCTAACATCAATTCCCTGACATACTTTAGAGTTTATTCTTCAACTCAGTAATGATAAGACCGATTAATGTTTCTGAACGTTATATCCCATTTGCTTCATGTTATTCCAGTACTTCAGTGATACACTGCCCGGGACTTAAAAGTCACTTGTGTTCTAAGGTCCCTAAGCTTACTATACTCTCGGAACCTGATTTCTCCACTTCTTTGGGAATTTTAAGCTGTACTTCCATAGGAGTAACTGGCATTACACAGGCAGAATGTAGCAGGCAAAACAGATGGGGCAGGGAGGAAGCAAGTCCATTTGTGGATCCTCAGTCATGTAGTTAAGCCCTTGGAAGGTTTTTTATTATGAAAGAATAATCTTTATAACAAAGTTCTCTTCTAGTCAAGAACACATTTTATCCTGAGGAGGCATAATGACTTAAAAATAGGTAAAATAGGTATTTCAGAGGTGTTTGGGTTTTTCTAAAAAAACAAAAAAAAACAAAAAAAAAGCAGCTAGATTTTGCCCAGTCACACACCAATATAATAAGTAATTCAGTCATGCAATTTTAAATACTGAAAGATAAATTAGTAAGTCCTGAAGTATTTTCATGTATCATCCTCAAATATGTACAACAAACTAAATATACCATGTACAGCAATAGTTTGTATTCTCTTTAGTCAAGCAGGACCCCAGGTAAATTATGTTATGTAAAACCGACCATTTTTGACCACCAGTCCAGTAAGTTGCACTCTCCACATCATAAATTCTTGAGAGAGACTTTATTCATATAAGCATGCTTTTCCATCTCGGGGGAACATGACAGAAGTTACAGAGAGTAAGCTTCTCATTTTAATAGTATCTTTAATTATATTTTATGTATCTGTTAAAAGATAATGAGGGACAGGAAGAGAGAGGATCTATCCTCTTAATTTTTTAATGGTAAAAAATATCACAGCCCTCAGACACTGCACAGAATATCTTTTATCAGTGATCCTTCACTCCACTTCAACGATCAATATAGAAACTCTGTTTGTGACCATTTAAAAAAAATAAGTTCACAGATCTTTAAAAATAAAATAAAATCACAGTCTCAGCATATTTTGCAGTTTTGTTTCAAGGAAGGGCTATAACTAAATTGGAGTTGGTTAAAGAAACTATGACTATGGTTAAATCACTAAGCTGTGAGAAAATAATTTTACCTCCCTGGACCATCTTGCTTCAGACAGGGACAGGAGTATGTTTATCCCAGATTTTCATCTAAAAAAAAAAATTATCTACAAGATTCGGCATATAATTGTCACTATGTGGCTTTTAGTAAGTGTTCATTTTTATTAATAGATATTACTGTCCTGAAGAACTGTAAAGAATTTACTATCTTCCTGTATATACATCAAATGAAGTCAAGCTACATGAACTGGTTTTATTACAAATGACAGTATCAATTTAAGTTTTCCAATAAGAGAAGAAAACTGTGTATCTCATGAGAGACATAAAGAATAAACGTGTTTCTGCCAGCTGTTCTTCTGCTAATGATTCTTTTTTCTCTCTCTTACTCTAAGTCCCAACATACATGGAGAGTTTTGTTTGATTATTGATGGCTATTTGCTTTTCTAATATAATGTCCTTTCTTTTTCAGTGGGTATAAACATCTATGCCGAGATGTTTCAGTGTGCTATGCCTATTCAATTTTTATTACTCACATTTTTGGACAAGTAAAACTGGACGGAATCTATTCTGATTCAACATAAAAAGACAAAGAAATCTGAAAAAATGTACAAAATGCAGATGAGTTATAATTCACATACTCTAATTAATTACACTCTAATTAAACTTGAAGTTAATTGGAGATTTTTTCCTTGTTCTTTTGAGAGTTCTTTTTTGTTTGTAAGCAAAACAAACAAATCTGATCATTGCCTGTTTTAAGACACCATTTCATATCTGCCCCATAAAGTGTGTCTGAACTTTCTTTCCTCTGGACAATGGTACGTTGATGAGGAAGTTCCCATAATATTCTGTCATGGTTTAACCCCAGCCAGCAACTAAGCACCACACAGCTGCTCGCTCACTCCCCCCCTCGTGGGATGGGGGAGAGAATCGGAAGAGTAAAAGTGAGAAAACTCCTGGGTTGAGAGAAAGACAGTTTAATAGGTAAAGCAAAAGCCGTGCACGCAAGCAAAGCAAAACAAGGAATTCATTCGCCGCTTCCCATCAGCAGGCAGGTGTTTAGCCGTCTCCAGGAAAGCAGGGCTCCATCATGCGTAACGGTTACTTTGGAAGACAAAACATCATCAGTCCGAATGTCCCCCCCTTCCTTCTACTTCCCCCAGCTTTATATGCTGAGCATGACATCATATGGTGTGGGATACCCCTTTGGTGAGTTGGGGTCAACTGTCCCAGCTGTGTCCCCTCCCAACTTCTTGTGCACCCCCAGCCTACTCGCTGGTGGGGTGGGGTGAGAAGCAGAAGAGGCCTTGACTCTGTGTAAGCACTGCTCAGCAATAACAAAAACATCTCTGTGTTATCAACACTGTTTTCAGCATAAGTTTAAAACATAGTCCCATACAAGCTAGTATGGAAAAAATTAACTCTATCCCAGTCAAAACCAGCACATGTTCATTTGTGTTTGGCCTGCCTTCCTTTATTGAAATGAACATTGCTTACAGATACATCAGCAGAACTAAGAAGTTTGGTGAATATTTATATTTGTTTATATTTGACAGCATTTGAATAGATTAAGTTATTAAGGGATGAGGATGGAGAGTGAAAACAAGTCTAGAGTCTCTACTGCCCAGCCTCAGATCTGCATCGTGACCACCATTAGTTCTCACTGAGGTCAGCTTGTCCCCGTATTGGCTCCAGAAATACAAAGCAATCTCACTGTATGCTATTATTACTGTTTCTGAGTGGCCTGAAAGAGGTGAGAGCCAAGGTCATTGCATGTTCCTAAGTTTGTGCTGCTCCAGTGCTCATAATGGCTTTTGGCACATTTAAGTTACAGCAGGAAATACTGGGCTCCCCTAGGTAGCAGGGCTGTCTAGAACTGAAGTACAAGAGTTTGCAATGCCATCTTTCCCACTCCTGATGCTTTTCTCTACATTAGTGCCAAAGTTGCTAAGGCAAAGAAATATTCCACTGAGCCCGCTCTGTGGTTAAAAGCTTTTTACAACTCTAAAGGACAGAGCAAAGATAAATATATAACTAAAAATGACAGAAAAATAGTGTGGGCTTAATTCAAATCTATGGCCAAAATGCAGAAATGCTAATTACAATGTTCTCCAATAGACTGGAATCTATGTTCATTCGATCTGGCTGTTCTTGCCAGGACATCTCAGAAATGTGACAGGTTGCTCAAGAGGTCTTGGATCAGGCCCTAAAGCAGAGCATTACACATGCAATTCAACTGAACTTTGTATCAAATACAACATCTAAATCTCAGTAAGTTTCATCACTACCTGGTCCAGAAGTTAGAACAGTTTGGCTTTGAAAAGCTGCATGTTATTTAATTCAGAATACAGAAGTGTTTACAGAAACAGAACACCCAGCAGCCTTTAATGTTTAATTCTCTTTGTTGCTCTGCTTAATCATTTCTCTCTCACAACCATACAATAGCATTAGAAACTGGTTTGTGCATACAAATTCTCCTTCCTTTTATAAAAATGAACATTGACATCTGTAAGTAAAAAAAACCCCCAACTTATGGATTGTCATTACACTGTATTCTTCCTTCACTTTGAGCTGCAATTTAAGGATATATCAGATATAACCACCCATTTCTATCAGGATGCAGAACTAGGAATTTAGTTCTAGGCTTGCTTCTGAGCTCCATGTCAGGAAAGAATTTGTTGTGTTCAAATTCCCCTTCCTGTTCTGAGTGTCCATGAGAAAGACACCAAGAAACACAGACTGGAAGGGAGCCTCCACCATTTGGCTGGAAATGATTCAGGNCACTTCTTCCTGAAACTCTCTAAGCATTTCTTGTATGCATAGCAAACGTATTCAGACACAGTTTTCAGTTGAACCTTCCCACACACTCACTTTTGAGATGTTTATTAGTGAGAAGTGTCTTAAACACATTGTGAAACTACCGATTGCTAAACAAGGTAGCAGGCCCATAATCCCAAATACTATGTTGAAGATTGAATGCAACACAAAACAATCCATTGAATTGGGCTACAGCAACATGACAGAGACTGCCTAAACTAGGAGGAAAAAAAAAACCCAAAACCCCCACGTCATTTCTCTTGTGCACCTAAGTGTGAAAGGTAGTTGCTTGATTCATGATGCATTTATCTTCCAAAAGGAATGATGTTTCTTGACTCTCTCTCAAACTACAGCACTAGTAAAATAGCTACCCGAATTCCTAACTGGAATTCTGTGGTGGATTCAATGGGAGCTGACCATTAAGCATACCACGATACAAAACTCTGCTTGCTTGTGACATTCTATAATCTACATCTTTGAGTTTCATTTGAAACTGTTTCTCATTTTTGAAAGGAATTCCCCACAAATTTCTGTGATTTTACTACTTCTCTTCAAATCTACTAATAAAATTCTGGTTTGTTGCAGTAAGATTAAAAACTTGTGCAAGGGCTGATGTGGGCACACCTGGATTACCTTTGTGATCGATATTGTTTTCTGCCAATCAACACTGGCAAGGTAAATTCCTCTTGCTACCTCAACCCACTGTCCTATCTTAATAGCACGTCTTTGGTGTAGAAATCATCTCCTTGTTCACTGCAAAGCATCTAGAAGATGTGAGTAGTATCCCTAAATTCCACAGCAAATATAAATGTGTTTTTTAAAAACTTCATAGAACACAATGAACTAACTTTACTAAGGATGGGTTTTAAAATACTTTTAAAAGATTTTTTTTTATCTTTTTGGATTGAAAATCTGTAGATTTTGAAAAGATGGAGTCTTCTGTATCTAACATTATGAGCTAGATTCCCTACTGCAAGTCTCTTTGTGAGCAATTCCTAACAGCTGTGCAAACATCAGCCACAATGTATAGGCACAATGCCAAACAGAAAATTACCAAATAGATGAAAGTATCATGTCTTTGCTGAAACTGTTACTTTCCAGCAAATTCTAAGGTACACACATGAACAGTACCATCTCAATTGCTTAGAGTTCAAAGTGATTGTTTAGTCTTGAGAAGAGAAGGCTCGGGGGGATCTTACTGATGTGTACAAATACTGAACGGGAGTGTGAAAAGAAGATGGAGCCAGATTCTTCTCAGTGATGCACAGTGAATGGACAAGAGGCAACAGGCACAAAGTGGAATACAAAAAATTCTGTTTAAACATAAGGGAAAAAAAAAGAAGCGCTTTTTTACTGTAATGGTGATCAAACACTGGAACAATTTGCTGAGAGAGGTTGAGGAGCCTATGCCCCTGAAGATATTCAAAACTCAACTGGACATGGTCCTGAGTAACCTGCTCTAGCTGACTCTGCTTTGAGCAGGGTGATTGGACTATATGGTTGTCCAGGGTCCCTTCTGTCCTCAACCATTCCACGGTTTTTGATACCAAGTTCAAAATGAATCTTTTTTTACGGTAATCAGTCCTTAAATTTATGAAAAAATTGCTAGGAATCAAACAACAGGTGATCACAGAATGTAGAACCTGAATCTTTAGTCTTCAAAAATCAACTATAAAGTTATACAGAAAAGCAATAATTATCAATTTTATAGATGCTTTGATTTTCTGTAGGACTTTTTAATAGTGAAACAGATGCAGGATAAGGAAATAAAGACATAATTTTATACTGAAGTAAATAAAACTCACCTTCAACTGTTATGATCTACTTTAAGTATGAAAGAATTACTGCAGCAAATCCATTTCATTTATCAGTGAGGGAATACACCAATACACACAAAATACTCAATCACAGCGGAGCCAACAACTGACAGAGTTGCCATTCTATTCTCCCATAAAATGGAACAATTTACAATGCTGAAAGGCTCATCACAGTAAAGGATGAATGCATAAAAATACTTTCCAGGTCTGTTACTGGTGAACAAAAAGGCACAGGTGTAGAAAAATGCTACAGACACACTGCAGTGCTGCAGCTGTGACTAGGGATCAGACTAACATCAGCAATATTTTAAAGACTGAAATCTTCTTGAGCAGTCTCTCAGTGATGGGCTGCCTTTTTTTTTTTTTTTAATTTAGGTGGGCACACATAGAAAATCAGAATGATGCAGCCATCCCAACTGCTTCCCCCTACAAGCTGCTTACATGAACTGAGGCTACCTGACTTCAACAATCCTTTTGTGTTTAAGATGGCTTTAAAAAATCCTCAGAATTTTCCCTGACTAATTTGTAGTCTATTCTGCATTAAAACTTTTATATTTAACACATTAAGATGACAGGAATTACAGCAGACTGTTCAAGTCCAAGCATATGGTCAGGCAAAGCTGACAATAACATCAATATGTTCTTACAGTGTGATAAATATTATGCAGTCAATGCATTTTCCTGACTAAGTATAAGAGGTTGATTTATCTGCAAAACTGATGTACCAGGAAATGTCAATTAAAGACCACAAAATACAATAAACAACTCAACTCACGTAGATACATTTTTAAAAAGTGACATTATGAAACATTTTCCAAGGAAGAAACTCAGTTAGGTTTACACGTAACACTAATGCACAAGGCCAGACATAGTCTGAGCCTCCCTCTTTCTCTTCCCCTGCCCAAATTCAAATTTTCTATATTTCAGCAATCATCAGTGATGAACACTGCCACATAAACTCCTCATACCACAAAAACGAACTGACAGGACTAGCATTATCTACTGATACTCTCCCACTTTGTGTGGCATTTGACATGGCTTGCCTTTGCTTTAGTGCCTTCCTGTTCCTAGTGGGACAAGAGGGGCCTAAGGCAAATTTTTTAAAATCACAAAATAAGTAGAAGCAGAGAAGAAAAGAAAGATTTAAGTAGCTTTTCGAGCAGAAAAGTGTTCCTAAGATTCTCTGTGTTTTAAATGAAGCAATTCCCAAACTCACATTTACTTTTTATCTGAAGCTCACAGAAGAAATATCTAACATAATTATATAGCAATTATTAACTCTATACAATGAAAAATAATGTTTTAATGCTATTTTCAGGAAACTACAACTGAAGAAGCACCATGCAAATTGAGCAAGTGAATCTCAAATGAAAAGTTGAAATTTTCTTAATTAAGAAAGTTCATTTTGAATTAAGAGTAGACTCTTAATGAGAATTCTTAAATGGGGAGCAGAAGGATAGAAGGACATACACTATTCCCAATTCCCAACTTACATCCTGTTTCCCAACCACCATGATTAGGGGATAAATGTTATAACAGATCAACTGGAAAGAAACCATCTTGGAGAATAAAAAAAGAGCTATTCAAAGCTATTAACCCAGCATGTCTCATTCACCCACTAGAAAAGATGAGAAAGAAGGGTAAGAGCTGAGACTCTGAAGCAGTTAAGGCTGATGTTAATTGATCCAGCAAATTTTAATTGACAAGTCTGATTTGGAATTACAAAAGAAAGGCATGAGGTGGGAGTGTGTAGCCATTTCTATGGAAAAAAAAATGCAAACCAAAACAAACCCCAAAACCTCAAAATTTTCATAGCTAGGAAAAATCTTAAGTGTCTCCCATTGTTTAGCAAATCTCTACTGTACACACAAAAGTTCATGCTTATTTATCATTGCTTTAAGAAATCCTGTTTTATGCTATGAACAGTATCTCTTTTTAACATAAGATATAGAACAATTCAATTGCGGGGGGGGGAAGGAGAGAGAGAGTCACATCTGATAAAATTATGGGTCTGCCAAGCATTGATAGGGATAAAAGGGATTGATGCAGTTTCCAATTCTTAATTAAACACACTCCTTGAAGAATAAGATGTAGATCAAGAATTTCTGCACAACAGTAGTTTGCGACTGCAGAGGGGGGACAGCTATTTCTTAAAAAATCCACACTGGCAGCATCAAAATCAGTGCAAGCAATGGAGCTGCACATATCACTCTCCTATGTATATGATCGCCCCTCACATTCCATTTAGAAGGCAGAACACTGGATCAAACTGAATTCCTACCTGTGAGCCAGGAAGCATACAGGCGACTTGGATCTCAGCTTCTGGGTTTGTCAGTGCAATTTATAGTCAAGGAGGGGTAGAAGGGGAAGAATGCAAAGCCAGCATATGACATAGCTGCATTAATTACTTCATCTGCAGTGCAGTTTGCACTGTTTTTATCTTACAGCAGCCATGAAGCTTCATTGCTCATTCCTCACCTTCACTGTTAATCTACACCCTTAGACTGAAAGGACCCACACATTACTTTAGAGTTAGCGTGACTAGACTAGAATGGACTATTGGGTTAGAGCTTCTCTCAATGGCATTACAAACATTGAGCGAGCCTGTCACCTTCCAAATCTGTTACTCACTCACCAGGAGCTAAGTACTATAATGAAGCATGAAAAAGTTCTTGAATAAATGAAATCAAGTCTGAACAGCGATGAGTGGGAGGCATTGTACTAGATGACCTTTTCTGACCACCACCACCACCACTCCGCCTCTATAAGACTGAATTTCTAAGGTCTGTCTGGTAGTCCTATTAGCACCATACTAATACTGTTCCTCTGGTTAAAACACATTGTCTTCTTTCAGTTTGAAGAGACATACTCACAATAATTTATTATTTGTTTGGTAGCTCTGAGTCTAAATAGATCTACATCATATTTCCCGGTTGTAGTTAACCCTGCTTTGACTTCCACACGCAGAATCCTGTCATAACCTTCTCTACTAAGTCACCAAACTGGACATGGTAGGCATGTAAATGCTGGCAGGGGGGAGAGTAATGATGTGTATGAAATACATAGGCAGCATTTGTATCCCTTTCACAGGACTTGGTAAGTAAGATGACAACAGGTATCCTGAATCTCTTAGGCATTCATGATCTGCTTTCCTATATGTCAGTGTATATCACCCTTTAAAATTTTTACATAGACAATTAGATTTCAAGGGTCATTGCACCTCCAAGACAAAAAGTGTTAGGGATAGGAAGAAATGCTAAACAGAGCAACAACATGAATGATAACTTGTGACAGAGTTCAAATGTCTTGAAGAAAAAGAACCTAATAGGAAGTGAGGGAACTCAAGCACCTGTCAGAAAGCACTCAGCACTGCGTATTATGCACTTGCATATTGCAGAGCATCTCCTACGTAACTTTTTGCTTCCAGCCAGCATAGCATAACTTGCATATCATGAAATACTTAACTTTTATGCTCTATAGGACTTTAGAATCTCTGCAAATACTATGTCAAAATGTACTGATTTCAGAAGGTAACAGAAGAACCATGTTGTAATTTGTGTCATTTCAGTGTTGCAAGGAAGCTGGAATTCTTCTCTTACGTAAAAACCCCAGCTGCTTCAACAGACAAAGAAAATTGCACTTCTGTCATCTGTTTAGACAAGTTCTGGCCATGATAATCTATGTTTCATAGTTGACAGATAGACTTAGTGCTTCTAAACTACAATGAATACCATGCTATAGATTAAATGTGCAGGAAGAAGGGAAATAAGGCACTTTATATTGCATACCAAATAGAATGATAATCAGAACTACTCCATTGTTAGAAAAATAAAATTAAGCTGGATTCCAGTGCTTATAAACTTCTCAGCATTCCTTAGGGAGTCAAAACTATCAGGCAATCTTAACAACACATACTGCCTCATACCTCAGTACATCTTGAGGTCCACCAGCTAATACAGNCACCCCTCCAAGGGAGAAATTTCTTGGAGATGGTGCTCCTCAGCAAAAAGCTATCTGCTTGAATAAGAACTGAACATGTTGTTCTTCCTTTCACTTCCATTCACTGCAACCAGCAGGATACTATTTGATTCGCTAAATTCTACTGTATTAATGTAGGTTTGGAGGTAAAAGCACAGGCTGATTTCATTTAAGAAAACACCTTACATCGCTGAGGCTTCTAAGTGTAAAACAATCACAAAGGGAAATCAAAAGTCTTTTCAGAATTGCCTTATGTACCAATAGGAAGCTAAACAAAAAAGCAAAGCCAAAAACCATGTAGGCATATACTCACAAACACATTTTAATTTCATTTTCTGACCTCCTGATAACACACCTGCAGCATGCTGCCTAGCACTAATGATCTTTTAAGTGGTATGTTTCGAGAAGATCACAAACATGCTACATTACGAGAGAAAGGTTCATTATCAGAACTCTAGACTCTAATGCAAGTCAATAGAAANCCTATGGAAATAAGTCCATTGTGCTGGTAGGAATGAGCAGATGAGTAAAATACTACTAGATTTGAGGAAGAACACAGTGTACATTTCCTGATCCAAGTGAAAAAGACAGACAAAACCAGGCTGTAATTAAATATGTTCATAGCTGAATAGATGTATCCACAGTAATTCTGACCAGGGCCAGAATTTAAGATATTGCTGTGCATACAGGTAACATATACAAACATACATGGGCCTTGAAAAAACCTTCCCATAGTTAAGGAAGAAACAGAACAGAATAAGAAGATTCCAGACTAGTAAAAACACTCAGGTAAAATGCTACTGGTTTTGATTTTGAACACTATTGAGTGTCCTCAGTTCACTGATATCTAAAAAATTTGATATGCTAGAAAAGCTACCTTGCAGGAGCTGAGCAACAAATTACCATATCTTTAAGCTCAGTGATTTTTTTGTTTGTTACTTGTTTTTAAATTACCTTGTTAAAGTAAGAAAGGCAGACAGTTGGAGACAAAACGGTTCAATTTCTTCCTGTTATAAGTTTTGTGGATAGTACATTATTAGAACAAGAATAGTTTAGACAAACTACACATCTCATTGCTTCAATGTAATACACAACAGGGAAAGAATGAAGTTTGTCACTGAAATAGATGATTTGCATTCCCCTCATCATGCAGAACTGACACTGTCTACAGTTATGCAAATGTACCTAATCTGCACATTAAGACAGAGAGGGAAAAATAAAACTTCATTTAGCTACCAAGTCTAAGACATGCTACCCTCCTGTCTTCTTCCCACTGCCCCACCCCTCCAAGGGAGAAATTTCTTGGAGATGGTGCTCCTCAGCAAAAAGCTATCTGCTTGAATAAGAACTGAACATGTTGTTCTTCCTTTCACTTCCATTCACTGCAACCAGCAGGATACTATTTGATTCGCTAAATTCTACTGTATTAATGTAGGTTTGGAGGTAAAAGCACAGGCTGATTTCATTTAAGAAAACACCTTACATCGCTGAGGCTTCTAAGTGTAAAACAATCACAAAGGGAAATCAAAAGTCTTTTCAGAATTGCCTTATGTACCAATAGGAAGCTAAACAAAAAAGCAAAGCCAAAAACCATGTAGGCATATACTCACAAACACATTTTAATTTCATTTTCTGACCTCCTGATAACACACCTGCAGCATGCTGCCTAGCACTAATGATCTTTTAAGTGGTATGTTTCGAGAAGATCACAAACATGCTACATTACGAGAGAAAGGTTCATTATCAGAACTCTAGACTCTAATGCAAGTCAATAGAAATATCTTCAACTGCCTAGTTTTACATGGCTAAAAAAAAAAAAATCCTTAAGAAAAATAATCTCAGTGTCGTAAGCAGAGAGCTCTTGGAATTACTAGCCCATTACTTATCACAATGAGGAAGCACAAGAAAAAGGCTGCCAAATCCAAAAGCTCTCTTCAACATTTCTTTAGGTTATTTTCACTGGACTCTTGCATATTAGGTAGCATTGTTACAAACCTACAATTCAGTTATAGTATTTATCTTCTTTTGTATTTTTGAAGTTCAGCTTCCATAACAAGATATTAGGTGTGCATCAACTTACTTCTTTCAGTGGCTGCATGCATGATATTGCCAAAGTACAACTCATAGAACAACTTCAACATAAAAATCAGAATTTGCATCCCCCAACAGTTCCATTATGAACTAGAGGAAAACTAACAGGGATTTCCTTTTTTATTAGAAATACCACCCTAACTTCCTCACTTAAAGATTTGTATAGCTATAGCCTGAACATTAAGAAAAACTCCTTTTACCAAACTACTTCAAAAAGTTGCCCTGGTGGTACATTCAACTGAATACAAATTTCTACAACAAACAGATAAAATAAAATACAACAAAATGACTGGAATTTAAGTTTAGAGTTGTTGGTCTGCATATCAAATTAATCAAGCTTCTTACATTATTTGATTTGTTAATATTAGATTCTTGTAAGGATAAGTTCAGACAATAATCTATACTGATCTTAAATATAAACAGAAGCTTAAAACACAAAATTCCTCTCCCTTCCATTTGCCCTCTACATTCACTATATCATCATCCAAAGCAGTTTACTTTATGTAAAGGTCTTATTGTAATAAAGCTAATTAATGGGTTTGTATAACTTAATGGTGACACAGAATATAATAAACAACTTCAGAGGGCATGGCATATATTCAAAGATAATACAGCACAAAACTGTAGAATCTGCATCAGCTCCACAAGGACATTTGAGTGCTCATTGAATTATTTCCAGGGAACTGGAAATATCAGGATTCAGGATACTGAATATTGAGCAAATGTTTTTTTCTAGGAAAGCACTTGAAACTATGCATCAGTAAGCAAAACCCCAAATACTTCATTCTTTTCAGAAATTCAATGGTAGCATAAACATATGACTACAAGGCTTTAACATCTTCATTTGATATTAAACATTAATACTAATTTAAAATATTAAAAGAGGTGGTATTAGAAAAAACCCATGTATTTCTACAGACTATTGGTAGCAGACAGCTGTCATTGCCTGACTAAAATGAGGCACAAAACAAATATATTATGTCCAGACTATAAGAAGAAAATTTAAGGTAACTGAGTATGTCCTTTTTGAAGAAAACTGAAAATTAAAAGAGAGACTAACAGGTTTGGAAAGTAATGACAAATTTAAAGAGTGTGCAGGTATCCATACAGTTATTATTAGAGGCAAGGCTAACAACAGTTCTACAACAGAACAGGAAAAGAAACTGACAGGCCCATCCTGACACTACTTTTCTTTTTCTAATGAAATTCTTTTGTGTGTACAAGAAAGCAACATATTTCTGAATTCACTGCTACCAGCACATGGCCATGTCAGAATTAAGACATGTTTTAGACCAACAAAACAGTGAGACAACCCTACAGAAGCTATTTTGTTTGGTGATTCTGAACAGAAACAACACTTCATCAAGATTCTGAATCACAAGCTTAACATAAAGAATGGTAAATTATGCATATGATCAATAAATTACGCAAAAGGAGAGTTGAAATTTAGTTATGGGTAATTTGCCTTCCCCAGGGAAGGAGATAAGAAGTTCTCTCCACAAATTAGAAGGTCACTTATAAGGCTGACAGAACACAGATATAGATTCTTTTTGGCTTTACAGTAAGGAAGATTAGAATAAAAATAAGAGCTTTTAAAACACAGTGTTGAGAATTTATATCTGAAAAAACACACGTAAGAACTTTTCGTAAAAAATTAGAGTAACTATAGTTAAATCAGCATGGAGCACTGTTAAATTAATCTAAGCTAGTGAAAACATCAGCATTGCCACAAGAAAGCAAATGAGAGATGAAGCAAAGAGAGCATTAACAGGGAAATTAGCACTGGGGGAAAAAAAGAAGTCTGAGGTATTAACTGTTGAGGCAGAAGCGTGACAATGGTACAACAAGACACCATCTCACCACTTCACCATCCAGTAGTTCACAAGGTACTCAACAGATCTCCAGCAACATCTTCCTGCTTTCATGGCAACACCATTCCTGATGTATTACTCAGACTTCAGTAATCAGTCCCATAGGAGCCAGCGTTGAAGCACAAGTTTGCTCTATAACCAAGATGAGAGCAGCTGTAACCTTTTTTTCTACCATTCCCTGTTATTCCCCCTGCTACTTTTATGTAACTTCTTCAAGAAAAATTAACTTCAGGTGCTGCAGAATCCCACTTTGAAGCTCCCTTATCTGCAGGTAGACTGAGGGCAAAAACTGTCTGTTGACAGTGGAAACTGTCTGATAAGAGGCTCTCTCCAAAGCAGTAACTCGGACTAGGCCAACTTCCTTCCTGACACATGGCAGCAGTCTGCAACCAGCCAGCCCACCAAGCGTCTTCCTGCACAGAGCTACATACCTTGTTTTCTGCTTGCCAGTTGGTTACTGTCTCCCTCCCTGACATCAGACCCACTCAGGTGTAGCTAGCCAGCCCTGTACTTCTTCACCTCTCAGGAACATGCAAACCAAGTGTTTGTTGGATGCAAGAAGTCTGTTTTCTATAAATAAGTAAAAAATAAAAGAAAAAAGCACCTGTGATTTCATTCAAAATCTGTTTCTAATATTGGTTCTTTATTCCATCACCAGCCACTTTTTAACTAATATTAGTTAACTAATAGATTTGCAGATACTGCTTTTCTTACGCAAAGAACTTTCTCTCAAACCAAAACGTATCAAAATTTTCATCTGCACTGGAGCATATCTATGTATTATGTGCCAGAAGCACTTTTTTTTTTTTTGAAGTGAACATTCAGATATGTATAATTTAAATGGACCTGGAGATAACTGTGTCACACAGCTGTTGATGTGGGTTGAAAGCAATAAATCAACAATCTAAGGAAGAAAAGCGCACAATGAGGTTGAGATACAAATCAGTAATGTCAAATCTCCCTCTGCTCATTTCTTGATTGTCAACTACTTCTGCACTCAGTTTTAAAATGAGTAAAATGTATCAAATCAGAAACTTTTACTTCCCAAAAATGCCAAGATAATAATATAAA